>PVKE010034411.1:12500-17411 GCA_004027555.1 Craseonycteris thonglongyai
TAATACTGAATCATGTGTGCTTTTCACCTTTGAATTACAGGGCAATAAAATGATCTCCTTTCTGTAGCCTAATTCAACAAATGAATAGGTAGTATTGCCCCCTACATATTACAAGAAGAGAAAGAGATATATACTAGTAGAATAACACTATTAAAGCAATTTGAATTTTTGAGAAGAAAGGTGCTTTATAAATAGCAAGCATTATTATTCGTATTCAGAAATTTTACCCAACTCCCACAGCTTTCTTTCCTTGTGATTATCTACCATTTGCAGTAAGTAACATTTTAACATTTGATGTTACCATGCAATCATAATAGAGGAATATTAAACCAGAAAAATAATAAAACCAAACATATGAAAATATCTATACACTGTATTCTATTATAGCATGTAATTTAAATTTCAGAAAGTCTACAAGATTGGTATAATTTGAGCCTATTTAAGGATACTCTGTCATTTGGGAACAAACATTGTTTCTCATAAAAACTAGATATTTTATGAGGGTGTGACATTTTAAATAAATACTCCGTGCAAAAGAGAAAAAAAAGTTAGTGTTTAGATCAGGTGATGCCCACATGTTCCAGATGCCTTCCTGAAACTGGATGCACTCACTCTGTTGAGAGCTCTGGGACTCGAATGGTGGGTGAGGAGGTAAGAGCAAGCATGGGAGAGGACACTAATTTGTGTGCTAGTAAAAATTGGGTGTGGGGACAATGTGGGATCTTTGCTTGGACTTGGATCCTTGGATTATGCCAAGGGTTTAGCTTTAAAAAAATTAAAATAAACAAGAATTACACATGTTCAGACACTGGTGTTTATAATCCTAGCCAGTAGGTCAATGGGTAAGATAAAAACTCTCTCAGTCCTCAAAATGACATCTATCATTTTCTCATTAGCTCCTTTATGTTGAATCTTTAAGATTCTTTGTATCTTCATGAACTTTCTTTTAAATTAAATATACCCTTGAATTAGGGTCTTTCTTTTACAAATTATCAGTAAATGTTTTTTTGATAAAGAGCTCTTTAATTCCCAGTTAAGAACAGAAGATCAAGGCATCTTTTTGGTAGGTGTTTGGGGAGAAGAATAAGGTCACAGAGGATACATTTTGGGGTGGGGATAAAAGCACCAAGAGAGTGGAGAGGTTTGTATGAAGACTAAATAAAATAGGAGAGAGGAACCTACAGTTTGGTTTTACGCATCTCATGTTACGCCATGCAAGCAAATTTGTTGATTTCTGGGTCAAACTAGGTTTCTTGGCACACAATGGATATTTCATCTTTATAACTACCTTTGTCTATCTGTTTATTTATACACACAGAAACACACACGTTTCCTGTATGACAAGCAATATACAAAACCTTATATACTGTAGCTCATCTAATTTTGATAACACTTCTATGCAGTACCGGTATATATAATTAATGCAATTTTACTGATGAAATCGTGACGGTTCAGGCATGTCAAGTTCCTCATGATATTCAAATATGGGACTGTCAAACACCATAATCCTTCTTCAACGATGATGCCACATTATTTTTTTCCTAACAAATTGTTTAGTAAGATGATTAAAAAAGAAAAGTTGTTCTGTGATTTAATGGGTTCAAAAGTAATATATTACAATCCTAAGTCCTTGGATAAGTAGAAATAGCATGAATATATTAAAGGCTATGCAAAATTTCATCATTCATTTAAAATAAAGCATTCTTTACAACCCTCTATTTTCTAAATCTTTGTGACTTTGAAATATTTTTTTAAGAATGTCATGAATTTCTTATGGACTTAGTACTCTGTAGAACATAACTGAATATCCTGTCCTAGTCCTACATTTCCCTTCCTTTTCTTAGTACATTTATGATTTTATTTAAAGCCTTTATTTGTTCATAAAGGTTTTTGGGAAGCCGGGATGGCTCAGTGGGTTAAGCGCTCACTTTGCAGCCCCGGGGACCGAGGATCGAATCCCGGCCCCAGCCCGTGTGGAACCATATGCTGAACTGGGAGCTCCCCCAGTTCAGTTCTCTCTCTGTCTCTGTATATCTCTCTCTCTCTTTCCTCTGTCAAAATAAATAAATTAAAAAATATATATATTTAAAAAAAAAAAAGGTTTTTAAGTTCAGTATGGAGTCCTGAATAGAATTTAGAGATGATCCCTCATATAGTCTTTTGTGTGAAACATGATTAACTACTGATCCAGAGAACTATGAATAACTAGGAATTTGCAGGTATCCTTCTCCTAGAAATAAATTTGGAATTTGATTCACCAAGTGCATATTATTAGATTAGATTTTTATTACTTCATCATTTTTAGCTCATAACTAGATCACAAGCTTCATGAGAGCAGGGACTAATTTTTATTTTGTTCACTAGCATGCAGCCTGTATAATTACTGGGCCATTAAGAGCTACTGAATAAATATTTGTTGAATATAAATCTTGAATAATTAAAGAACTAAAAAGTGACTTAAAAACTAAATATATACTCAAAATTAATCTCCGCCATTAAAATCCACGACAAAGATTCTCCTAACGGTAGGGGTAAGGGATAGTGACTGGAAATAAGCAAATGGGGCCTCTGGGACTCACAAAATGTTTGTTCCCTGGACTTTGTGCTCCTTCAGGAGTGTGTTCAATATATGAAAATTCAACAATATGCAGATTCTTCCATATGTTGACTGTTACTCACTAATATTTAAGGAAATACAAACAATACAAAAGTGACCTACATTTGCATCCATTTTACCAGTCCACGCTAAACGTCAGGGCTCAAAGATACATGAGGACCAAGAAGTTACCCCCAACTATTGATGAAGAGTGAGGCATGGTTACAATCTCATTCAGGTAAGAATTCCCTAGACAGACCTTGAAATGCAGAAGAAACCGTAATGGCCTACGCCTGGGCCTTTCCATCTTTTTTTGGAGAGGTTTTTAGATTGTGTTCCCTAAATGCTATTCCCTAAATAGTAGAGAAGGGAAATTACCTATTTTGTGATGAGAAATTTTGGTTTTACTTGCATCACCTAATTTAGTCCATCCAAAAATTTCGAGTTAGATATTGTTATCTCTTTTATAGATGGAGATACTGATGCCCAAAGTGGTAAACTAATGGGTATAAATGAGATTTCAACTCAGACTCTTTAGTCTTGAAGATTCAGACTTCTCTAAATACTGTGCTACCATATACTCGGTCCTCTTGGAGTGAGAGGTGTCTCTGTCCTTGGATTAAAATGATGACGATGACAACAACAACAACAAACAATAACAAAACAAACAAAGAAAAAAATCCATAGTTCATCACAAATTGGATTCTAAAAAACACTATGGTCTCAAGATTTCAATTTACTTTCAATACCAATATTTGACATATGTGAATTCCATCAATTTGACTTTTTAAAAACTGTTTTAAAGACACTTAATAGAAATATGCATATACTTTGTGTGTGCTCCTGTATTTATTGAAACACAAATAACATATATAGGTTCAATATATAAATAAAATATTTATAATTATCATTAAAAATGCATGTTTTCTGTGAATGCATTAAACCTATGTTTAACTTTCCAAATTACTTATATCCACAAAATTGAGTAACACCCTCACCACCTCATTGTCTTTGTTTATAAATAACATGTATTTGATTTAAAATGCTATATTTGTGAGCAGATGTCTTCTGTTGTTTGAATGGCACAATAAATGTAAAAGAGAAATATGTTGGATAAAATATAGCTTATCAAAAAGTGGCCTAATCAAAAAGTGGAGCAACAATAATTAAAAAAAAAGTTTTTAATGAATTTTGATAAGGCCTTACAAAGGCAAGAGAATTTATCAAGTAAATTCTGGAAATATGTTATTTAGATTGTTTTTTCTGTCTCGGGAATATGGATCAGAATCAAAACCTCAGTACAAGTTTTCTTCTTTTATTTTAAAAATAATATTGTCAGTTAGATACTGGATAAAAATCACAAAAATTGGGAGATATAAGTCAACTCCAAAGGGTTCATTTAGTTTCTGACAATATTTCTCACACTTGCAATGAACTACGCAGAAAGAGAGACTTGATTAGCATGTGCCATTAATCATTTAGGGAAAAGAAAGGGGGCCTCTCATTTGCAAGGAGCAGAGACACAGTGGCAAATGAAGGCAAAATCAGTGGTTGACAAGCAGTTTACTTATCTCCTAGAATAAAATATGATTTGGAAAAAAAATATTGTGATTCCAGAAGCACGCATTTATGGTTATTGAAGTCATTTATTCTCTGTGGCACACAAATATATCATTTGTTGAAATATATTGGCTTTTAAAATTTATCTTTTACTATTTATTTTTACTGTTCAAAGAGAATGTGGAGCTTTCTGATCTACAAGCATATTCAGTAGAAATTGTGGATATTCTGCCCCTCAGAAGAACTCTTCAGAAGCAATTTTCCTGCCACCAAAGGTCATAAAAAACTGCCCAGGTCACATAAAAGGTAAAAAGTCTAACTGTTTAAAGGGAAAGAAAAACAAATACTATCCAAACAAAATTGTAGTTTAGCTTTTGACTGGAAGAGTTTAAACTTCAAATTAATACAGAAGTAGATATAGTTCAGGTAGTTCTTGACCAATTAATTATAGGGCACTTATGAGTATGACAAAAAGAGATTTAATCTTTACATCAGTCAGGGTCCTGTAAGGAGATAGAAATCACACAGTAAATCAAACAAGGAAAGTTTAAATATTAAAGCCGGGACGGCTCAGCGGGTTGAGCGCTCGCTTTGAGGCCATGAGGACCGAGGATCGAATCCCGGCTCCGGCCCAGGCAGGACCCACGTGCTGAACTGGGGAGTTCCCACAGTTCGGTTCTCTGACTGTCTCTGTCTCTGTCTCTCTCTCTATCTGTCAAAAAGTAAAGTGGAAATAAATATGCACTGAAGACAAA
>PVKE010034412.1:0-17410 GCA_004027555.1 Craseonycteris thonglongyai
GTTTATTTTATTGTTTTGACAGAGAGAAAGGAGCGATCTCAGAGCAGTCTCCATCATGGCACATCATCAGTTTTCAACATGGTTTCTTTCCACACAGGTGGGTGGTAGCTGTGCAGGGCAGGAACTAGGCCAAACAGGGATGGAGATTGGGGGTGGGGGTGGGGAGGTGGGGAGACTATGCCAAACCGGGAGGTGGGTATAAGCCGAACTGGGGGGTGGGAACTAGGCTGAACTGGGGTTCTAGAACTGAACTGGGGGCCTCCTGCATGGGAAGCACACCCCAGTTCAGCATATGGGTCCACAGGAGCTGGGGTCAGCATTTCATCCTTGGTCCCCTAGGGCTGCGAAGCGAGCGCTTAACCCACTGAACCATCCCAGCTTCCCCTTCTGCTCTTTTTCAAAGTGACTGTACTGGCGGTAATCAGACCTCTGCTCATAGCATACTTCTCCATTGTGGGTTAATGGGCAAAGGATGATTACCGGTACTTACTGTTTTGTGGTTGTGGTTTTATCATCTAAAAGGAGTCTTCATTTGAGCTGTTTGGGAGGATTCGCTGAAATTCCTGTCATGGTTCTTAATCTTTAGCAGTGGTTTGGTAAATGTGAATTTTAGTTTCCTCTTTATACCCCAAATTAAACAATTACCGTTTCAAAATATTTACCTTCCTTTTCTAACTTTTATCACTGCTGTAGTGTGCAATTGATATTGAAGTCACTGAGTTGTGACAGGAGAAATGATACTAAAGACCTCATCACAAGGGCCATCCATGTTTTAAAAAGTAAACTGGCTGGGCTATTGTACTTTTAGGCTAGGATATCCTGCATGTAATGTACACAAATCCAGTGATTTTAAAGAGAATTGCTCTCAGATCGTAGTTGTTCTTGAATAGGGACATACAAGGAAAAAAAATTGCCTCATGAGTAACAGAAAGAATGCAGTAAGAAAATTATATCTCAGCTATTTCTTTATTCTCTCACTTTTATGAGGTGTATGTGCGTTCTGGTAAATTCTTTGTGATGTCTAGAGAACCAAACCACAGTGGACGGACGATACAGGGAGGCAACACAATGCCTTTGTGAACCTGACGCTGTTCTGTGGAGTGTCAGATCGCTGGCAGAACTGCAGTGCTGGATGAGACAGCCTACACCTAAGTGCTCAGATAAGGAGATAACTTCTGGTGGTGTGATTACACATGCATATGTCCCCTGATTTGCCAATGGCAGCTGAGTAGGCATCCTCTCCTTGCATGGAGTTCCTGCACAGTTTATGTTTGTACCCAAGGGCAAGATAGGTTAATAAGGCCAAGAAGGAGGGGAGGACGTAGGAGTGGGTAATAACTGGGGAGGACTTCAGAGCATCAACCTGGGGGGGAAAGGGAGGAGGGCCAGCAATCGAGGGTGTTCCCTCTTGCTTCTGCTTATGTGTCAAGTGGCAGGAGAAGTTTTGAAAGCTGCTGTGAGGAGGAGCTAGTGACTGGGTTTTGGGGTGTTTTGTACCCCACCCTCCCCATTTGTAGGAAAACCTCTTTACATTCAGAGGTAATTGAATTGGAAGGAGAAAGACTGACCCAGGAATAGGAGGAAAGAAATTTCCCTGCTGCTCCTCCTCTTCTTGTCACTTATCATTTGCCTCCTGACTCTCTTCCAAATCAAGCTGATCTATGCCAGGGTGGCGGCAGAATACCAAGCACAAGTGCCAGCCCCTGGGAACCTGCTTAGCTGCCCTGTGCATCCCAAGCTGCCCCATTATCCAGTCACCATCCCTGACCATTGGGACCGTTTCTGATGGCTGTGGCCTTCACTGCGCCAGGGAGCATCTTCTGTAAGCAGCTCCTTTTCTCCCTCCTGGTGAGTAACACCCACAGGATTAAAAAATTCAAGCGTGTTACTGTGTGCTTCCTCCCTCCAGCTTGGGCTTGAAAGAGACTTGGGGTGAGAGTGAAAGGCAGAGAAGATAGACTGGGAAAACAAAACCAGATCTGAGAAAAATTCAAGGCAGAATTGAGAGACGTGAGACCCAGATGGCAGGTGTTCTAATTACTCTTCAAGTGCCAGGTTATTAGTTTTTCAAGGGAATCCCTTGTTCATTCTTGCTGTGTGTGGAGTGTTTCTAAGGAGAGTAGTGGAATGGATTCATTCCTCAGGCATTTGACCCAGAAGGTTCTGAGGTTTGCTTTTGCTGCTAGTCATTCAATATGCTGCAGTTATTAAACATGTTTAGTTGCATTGAGCTGGGAGAAGACAAAAAGGACTCTGGGTGAAGATGTGAATTTCTCAAGACTGTCTTAATTTTCCCAGGAAAAGCTAAGAGAAGGGCAGAGCTCTTAGTTCAAGCAAGGGGTCTAGCTTGAGAAAAAGAATAAAAATATAGAAGTAATTGAAAAAAATTACATTAGCTTGGTTAGGTGTTTCCACTTAGGTTTTTAATAGCTTTATAACTGTATTCAGGTGCTAATTTATTTTTAGTGGGTAGTGTGAAATGGGAGTTGTCCCACGTCCACATCTGGCTTTTTAAAAATATTTCTTTTATTGTTTGAGAGAAGGTGTGAGAGAAAGAGAAGGGGAGGGTGAGCCCAGATTGTACATCATTAGTTGTGACATAATTTTGTTTCACACAGGTGTATGTTGGGCCGTGCAGGGTGGAAACTGAACTGGGGTCCTTCTGCATGGGAGGTGAGAACCCTCACCGCTGAGCTATCTTGGTGGTTACCAGTTGCGCCATAGTTCAGCACATGGGGTTTGCATAGCCAGGGCCAGGAATTGAACCCCAGACCTCATGATTGCAAGACAAGACCTCAACCACTAAGCTATCCTGCCATCCCCATACATGTGGCAATTCTTTTTTTTTTTAAGTTATTATATTTATTAATTGTTAATATTGGGATGACTTTGGTGGGTAAAAATTATATAGGTTCCAGGTGTATGATTCTACATTGTGTGTTGCATTATGTGATCATCACCCAGAGTCAGTTCTCTTTCTATCACTATATATTTGATGTCCCCTCCCTACTCCTCACCCCCTTCCCCCTTCCCCTCAGGTAACCACTAAACTATTGATTGTGATTATGAGTTTTTGTTTCTTTGTTACTTTCAGTTTTATATTTCATCTATAAGTGAAGTCATATGTTTCTTGATTTTTTTCAGTGAATTATTTTACTTAATATGTTGTTACAAATGGCTGGATTTTATCTTTTCTTGTCTCTGAGTAGTATTCCATTGTATATATATACCACAACTTTATCCAGTCATCTATCAAAGGACACTCTGCTTGTGTCCATGATTTGGCTGCCCTGAGCAGTGCTGCGATGAACATTGGGGTACATATATCTTTGGGAACTAAAGTTTTCAAGTTTTTTCGATACATATTGAGAAGAAGGATTACTGGGTCATATGGCAATCCCGTTCCTAATTTTTTGAAGAATCTCCATACTGCCTTTCACAGTGGTTGTACCAATTTACATTCTTAGCAGTGGTGTATGATGGTTCCTTTTTCTCCACAGCCTCTCCAGCACTTGTTATTCCTTGTCTTGCTGATTATAGCTGTTCTAACAGGTCTGAGGTAGTATCTCATGGTGCTTTTGATTTGCACTTCCCTAACAGCTACATCTGGCATTTCTGAGCGCTGAATTTCCTTCTTCTTTTTTTTAGTAAAATTTTATTTTAGCCCAATATTTTCACTTCAAATTATATTTTCAGAATTTAAAGGTTTTACTGTGTGGGGAATAAACATTGTCTCCAAATAAACAAAACAAAGTGGGATTGATGGTTTCCTTCTTACACTGTAACTGCCTGGGTGGGAGTGGGAGAAACTCAGAGACTTTCTTGAGTTAATATTAGTTAGGTAAAGTGTGGTGAAAGCTTTCCAAAGATTCACCCAAGTTTCTTTTGCTTTTGGTCTTTGCTGTGTCTACTATTCTGTTCCCTCTAACAACCAGATCAAAAGAGTGTCTGACCCCAGCTCCTTCCAAATCACTAATCTGCTAATTTAATTTGAAGATTGGAATAATACTTCTGGAGATCCACTTTCATTATTTCTGCCTACAAAGGCAAAACCAATGAATTAGGGGTTCTGGGTAGAAAGGAACTTGATAGGTGTAGGAATGGGAATGTGGAGAGAGTCTATGAAAATAATGTGTATATATGTGTACATATTCATGTATATGTATATATAGTTCTAATTACAAAGTGATCTTTCCACTTTATGTATTTAAATACAAGCAATAGAATTTTATGTGCTCAGAATGTTTTAAAGATATAATTTAATTAATTCCTTGGCATTAGGAATAAAAGTATTAAAAAGTCAAATAAATTAAAATGTCTCATGCTCTAAAAATGCTAGCTATTTAAAACTGAATACAAGTGTGTATGTGTTTAATTCTAGTATTTTGTACCTGACTTAGTATCTGCCTAACAGAGTTTTTGTAAAATTGCAACTATAGCAATGTTAGGGTCCACAATGGGACCACATATACAGTGATGGCACCATAAAATTATAATGGAATTGAAAAATTCCTGTCACCTAGGGACATTGTAGCTGTCCTAATGTCATAGTACAACACATTTACTCATGTGTTTGTAGTGATACTGATGTAAATAGCCCTACTGCAATTCCAGTCCCATAAAAGTGTAGCAGTACAATTACAGTAGTAGGCTATACCATCTAGGTTTTGGTAAGTGCACTCTGTGATCTTTGCACAAGGAGAAAATCATATAATGATGCATATCCCAGAATGTATCCCAGACGTATTCCCATCATTAAGCAGCACATAACTGATACAGCATATATAATAGATGTGAAATGGAGAAGCAATGTATATCTACAATATAGTTGATAGTCTTCTTTCCTTCTCCCAATAATGGGTCCCATAAATCTAGAAACATATCCTCAGAAAACAATTGATCATAAAACTGATCTATCTATTTCAGGGAAATCTAGCTCTGCCCTATTTTATATGTAAATAATAAAAAGTAATCATTACAATAAACAGAAGAGGAAGCAAATAAACACAAATGCCAGGAAAAAAGAAGCAAAGTAGTTTTAACTCAAAGAAACTTAAACTGATAGCTTTTCTTTTATTTTTCAGAATATCTGTCATTTTTCCTTGAACTACTTAGCTCTTTAAGACAACAGTTGGGCCTTTACTTTAATTAAAAATCTTTACCTATCGAAGACTACTCTTTACACTTTGAAATTTACTTTTTAGACTAATTTTGTAAATGAGATAATTTAGATGTTGATGTTTATGGGAAGCCAGTCCAAGTAGTGATTTAAGATCAGTGAATGTTTGTGGATGTGGTTCTTTAAAGGATTAAAATAACTCTCAAATATTTTCTAGACTTAATAAACTATACTCTCAAATTGCATCTGTGAAAATGATGATTTGTGTATGTTATAATGTATAGTATGTGATTATTATATTCTAAAGTTAAGTACTTTATGCTAAAATATCAAAATGACATTTATGAATGGCCTTAGAGATGATAACTGTTATATAAAATAAATTTTCTTGTAATAATTTTTTTTCTTTTTTTGGAATACTTTTTATTAGAAAGATATGATATGATTTAGGTTCCAAGAACTACTGTTCACTTTAATATTTTCATGGATACTAAATGACAGTGCCCCTAAAACCACTTTCTTTACTATTTCCTTTTAAAATGAATATGAAAAATATTAAAGGATTAGAAGGTTTGTTTGTTGCTGAAATTGACATTTTAAAAAAAATCAGTGAGCTGTAACTAAATGTGAAAGTTTGCAATCAAATGTAATTTCTGATTTTTTTTTCTTTCTTTTGAGGTTTTAATATTGCTTTGCGATGCTTGTCAGAAAATATCTCTTCAAGTTCCTTCTCATCTTCAAGCTGAAACACTTGTAGGAAAAGGTGAGAAACAGTATTAAGAATTTTATAGTTTCAATTGCTATGTTTAGCTTCAGGCTATTCTTGTAAAGTTTATGATAGAAGTCACATAGTAAAATTGGCATTAAAATTTGACATAAAATGAAGGATGAGCAATTTTTTTTTGTAAGTAGTTAGAAACAACTAAAGTTCCAAGATAGTTGTATTCTTTTCTTGCAAAAAAAAAAATTAGCAAACATCAGAAGACTAAATTAGTTTAATTCAAACAAAGCAAGATACCAAAGCCAGAAGCATATTTTGATTCATGTTGACAAATCTTCGGACAAAATTCCAAAGCCAATATTCTTTACTTGATTTCTTATAAAAGAGATGTGTCAAAACTTAAATGCCTCAAAATAAAATGTACGCTTGAGGTTGATTACAATGAACTGGTACCCAGCAATTAATGTGATTTATTTCACAGAATAGCTTGTGAAAGTCAAATAAAATTTCAAGTAGTATTGCTATCACAGATATACCTGAAGCATAGGTTGGTTGTTCTGAATCCCAAAATAACATTTCTTTTAACAAGGTTTTTCATTGGCTTTAAATTTACATTTAGAAAAATACAGTTTGAATACAGAAGTAGTACTCTTTCAAGATAGACATTGCTTTGACCAGAGCCTTAAATTAATCCCTATATGTTTTATATAGTCTATATGCTAAAGACACACAGTAAATATGCTAAATGTATTCAATATGGATCAGTGAAGACAATGGTTTAACAATCACAGTATATACAAAGTATTGTGTTTATTAACCCCCCCAAAGATACTATAAAATTATTATTTATGATATTACTAAGAAATATAAATATAGACTGGTTTTCTTCATTTTTAAATATTTAACTATCAAAGATTATGCAAGCAAGTTCAAAGTCTGACATCATGTCATTTCTTATGTGACATATTAAATAAGTTTTTCCATGCATGTAGAAACCCACAAGTAAAAGTTAAAGTGGAAACACTAAGTCCAGTGACATTAAAAAAATATTTTAGGGGAAGCCGGGATGGCTCAGTGGGTTAAGCGCTCACTTTGCAGCCCTGGGGACCGAGGATTGAATCCCGTCCCCGGCCCGTGCAGACCCATATGCTGAACTGGGGAGTTCTCCCAGCTCAGTTCTCTCTCTGTCTCTGTTTCTCTCTCTCTCTGTCAAAAAAAAAAACAATAAAAAATAAAAATTTTATGTCTCTTTATAAATTAATTCATGATGAAAGTAGTGGAAACTGTGATTTTATTAATTTAATTGTTTAATTTTTATGGCCTCTCAGTTTTAGAATAGCAGGTACTAAGCAAATTCGAAGTGTAACTTTCTGCGTCTCATGCACTAACTTGCAGTTGTTATTCCTGTAATACTTGCTCTATTATGTTTCATCTTACAAATTACTGTGAAATCTCTTTCCTGCAGTGAATCTGAAGGAGTGTCTTCATTCGGCCAGCCTCCTCCTCTCAAGTGATCCTGACTTCAGAGTTCTAGAAGATGGCTCCATTTACACAATACATGACCTCATTTTGTCTTCCGAAAGGAAGAGTTTTTCCATTTTTCTTTCAGACGGTCAGAGGCAGAAAGAGAAAGAGATAGAAATTGTACTGGAAGCAAAAGGCAAGAAGGTATATTAGGCAAAGCTTAACCATATGAATCTGCTTATGAGAGTACCGGTACTTCATTTCATAGACTTCCTTCCATGTTAAAATCATTGTTACTTAATGCTCATTTGTTTGACTGTTTCACTAATGATTAATTGAATTATGTAAAGACTAGACTGTTTTAAGGAGAGCTATTTACAGATGGTATAGAAATGAACAACTGTCTAGCCAGGGAGCAAAGTCAGGCTATCAAGTGTTTCAGACAGTGCTTTGAGGTGTGGCAATAAGAACAACCAACCTGAAGAACAAGGCAGGGTGAGTCTCAAACTGTGAAAACTGAGTCAGACTGGAAGTGTGGCACTCCACCCTGAATGGCTTGCTTCCAAGTGGCTATGCGTGTGACCTTCTCTTTAAAGAAATGAAAGGATTGTCTAAAGCAAGATTGTCCAACCTTCAGCCCGCAGGCTGTGAGAAGCCCAGGACAGCTTTGAATGCAGCCCAACACAAATTTGTAAACTTTCTTAAAACATTATGAGATATTTCTTTTGCCATTTTTTTTTTTTTTGGCTCATCAACTATCATTAGTGTTAGTGTATTTTATGTGTGGCCCAAGACAATTCATGTTCTTCCTATGTGGCCCACACAAGCCAAAAGATTAGACATCCCTGGCTAAAGCTTATTCCCATCTTAATTGAAAATTCCATGGGGTCCTATTCTTCAGAGAATGGAGTGATGTCCAGTCCACAGGATTGGCTGGAATGTTCTGATGCTAGACTCACTTTCTTGTAGTGAGTGGTGGTGATTAAGGAGAAACTTGTATAATTTTATTAACCAATGTCACCCTAATAAATTTAATAATTTTTTAAAAAGGAGGAAGGGAGAAGATTCCTGGACTTCATACAAATCTCACTTTAAGCCGACTCTATGCAATGATTTTGGTCTTATAAAATTATTAATAAACCATTTAATTTGTAAGACTTTCCCAGTTAAATGCCTTTTGATGACAAGAACTCCTCTTCATTAAATTTAGAATATTTAAGGCTTCGAAAACATTATTTTATATCCAAATTATAAAGAGTCTCCACATCATATAAATTAAAACACATTTGAACAAATGCTGACTTGTATCTTTAGATATGTATACATATGCTTTGAAATGTCACCAGTGTTTTAACAAATTTTGGTTGTACGACTCTTAGTGGAATAAAATCAATTCTTTTTATAAAGATTTATTTTCATTGTTTTTGACAAAGTGAGAGGCAGAGAGAGACAGAGAGACAGAGAGAGACAGAGAGAGACAGAGAGAAGGGGGAGGGCCCAGAGCAGTACTTACAGCTGCACATCATTAGTTTTCAATGTAGTTTCACTCCACAGGTGGGTGCAAGGCCACTCAGGGCAGGGACCGGGCTGGGGGCCTCCTGCATGGGAAGCTTGCCCCAGGGCGAACTGAACTGAGGGCCTTCCATATGGGAAGCACACTCCAGCTCAGCATGTGGGCCCTCATGGGCCGGGACCAGGACATGATCCTTGGACCCCTGAGCTGCAAGATGAGTGCTCAACCTTCTGAGCCATCATGGCATCCCCCAGAAAAACATCAATTCCTCGATATTTGTTAATGAATTATCTATTTTTAAGGGGTCTCTACTTCTTAAGATGGCATCTTTTACCAATGCCTTATAAAATTCTGGTTGGTTAAGTGGTTAAATCAGGAAAAAGGCGAGACTGGTTCTTAATTGTGTGTGTGTGTGTGTGTGTGATAACAAAATAATAAAAAACAGAAATAGTTTGAGAGCTCTCCATGATCTTGTAATGTACACCTCTACATATTTTCTTCATTTTGATATTTATGTAAATATCCTAGAATGACTAGCAATGCTATATTTCTTTCTCTCTCATCAAATCAGATTCCTAGGAAGAGGCATACCAAAGATACAATCCTCAAACGCAGCAAGAGACGATGGGCTCCAATTCCATGTTCACTGATGGAGAACTCATTAGGTCCATTTCCACAACATGTTCAGCAGGTACATTTTATCTTATTTTATTTTATATGTTAAAGTGTGTGGTGTGTGTGCAAGTGTGTGTTTGCTTCTGTTTCATTTGAATTGCAGCAGTATTTTGAATCAGGTCTTTAACCTGTTAATACTAATAAGAATCATCGATTCACCAGAAATAGGGTCCTATAGAAGTGAATCAGTGTCATTTGTAATTTTCCTCCAGAAGTCATATTTAGCATTTAGAAAAAGTTTTATATTCTGAGTTTTTGATGCTCTTAGGTCTATACCCAGATTTTCTTATATATTCTACTGGACTTTAGCATTCGTATACAGAGGACATGCCTACAGATGTTGCATAATTTAACTCTATATTTAACACATACTCACAAAATAAAGGTCATTAATTTTGTTTACCAAAAATGTGGTGCCACTGCCACTTAGTTATAGTGTCAACATAGACCAGCTTTGAAATTATGTGATTTTTGAAAAATTAATTGTGGAAGGAAAGTTACATTATTTCTACTTTATTCAATCACAAAATTTTTTATTTTATTTTTTTATTAAAGATTTATTTTTATTGTTTTTGAAAGAGAGAGAGAGAGAGAGAGAGAGATACAGAGACAGAGAGAAGGGGGAGGACCCAAAACAGTTTCCATAGTTGCACATCATTGGTTTTTCCACATAGTTTCACTCCACACGTGGGTGTGGGGCTGCACAGGGCAGGAACTGAACTGGGATCTCACCCCAGTGAGAACCGAACTGAGGGTACTCCCCAGTTCAGCATATGGGTCCACACGGGCCGGGGCCGGGATTCGATCCTCAGTCCCCAGGGCTGCAAAGTGAGCACTTAATCATTGAGCCATCCCGGCTTACCCAAATTTTTCATTTTAAATAATTCAAAGTCACTGAAACTATTACTATAGTTTATATAGGAATAAGAACAAGTGAATAGGAATTACAAAAGTGTATTCAACTCCATGCATTTTCTATAAACATGAGGATAACACAAAAGAATTTGGGGCTAAATAAATTGATAGAGTTTGTGGCTTTGCACATTCAGAATATGAATAAAAATTAGAAAAATATGGGAGATGATGGGTAGATAAATGGAGGAAAGAAAGAATAGGTGAGTAGAAAAGAAAGCAAGTGATGAAAACATAAACTATCACAAGATGTTAGGTTAAAGATATTTTTTATCCTAAATTGGCACTTTCCTGCTCTAGGTCCAATCTGATGCTGCACAGAACTACACTGTCTTTTACTCCATAAGTGGACCAGGAGTGGACAAAGAACCCCTCAATTTGTTCTTCATAAATAAAGACACTGGGGATATCTATTGTACACGAAGCATAGATCGTGAGCAATATGACCAGTTTTCGGTAAGATTTGGGATTATTTATTCAGAATTATATATTTTTATTACTGGTTTAATATTTTCAGTGTTTGTTGTTTAGATATTATAAGAATCAATTATTGAATTTAATGTTTTAAATATTGTTAATGTGTAGCATAAACTTCTAATTTCTGTCCATGAGATTGATGAAGAAAGGCAATGATATCATAAAGGAAGACAAGTGAGGAAAACTGTAGAAAATATGACAGAATTTTAAAAGACAGGTTTTGATCTGTAGACTCCTGGGACAACAACAGTGAATTTTATTGAGGTCAAAGTTCCCTATGTAACACGGTTCAATTAAAATAACTATGCTCTGGCCTATCCCCAGAAATTTTGATTTAATTATTCTAAGATGAGGCCCCGTCAACTGAAAATGTTGTCATCCAGGAAGATTCTAGCTGTGTCCTAAGGTTGAGATCCGCTGCTATAACTTCTTGCATAGATAGCATTGTGCTTCTTCTCTCTGACTATCCTTCGGCAACGAAAATCTTGAGCATAATTTTATTTCCTTAGTAATCCAGAGTAAATTTACCAGTTATCTTATTCTATCTAGTCTTACTCTCCAAAATTCTTTGTCTCCTGAAAATAAAGTCTTTTTTTTAAGATTGACATCATATTTTGTTTTATTTATTTATTTATTTATTATTATTATTTTTTAAATTATATTTTATTGTTAAATTTAATGGGGTGACATTGGTTGGAAAGTCTTTTATTTTTTCTGTTTCAACTTCACATGTCTCCTTAGTCTTCTGGTGTTCAATGTGACATACAAGAGAAATTCACAGGGAATTTTAGTGTGATGGAGAATGGAATTGTTTAAACCATTGGTATCTTGAATTATAAGAGAATATTGTAAATAAATTTTTGGTAAAGAAGTACATAAAAGGGAAATTTATGCTTGGGCAATTCAGAAAGCCACATAAGAAAAGGGCAGAAATAATTTGATAGTGTTTAAAGGGAAAGAACATTAAATCTTGAAATTTGGGACAAAGATATCATTTGAAATGGAATTTAGAATATGTATATAATTTTATTAGAATTTTTATTGTAGAAGAAATGCATGTTTATGGTAGAAAAAAATGAGAAAATTCAGATAAGTAGGGAAGAAAAACATAATTGAATCACCCAGAGATCGAATCAACTGCAAATATAATTATATTTTTTGTAAACCAAATAAATCCCTTTATTAGCATCACTGGGGGACTTCTACAGAATTCTAATGAGTAGAATAGCATGCAGTTAATTTAGGAATGGCGCAGCCTCTTTCAACTGTAGTGCATGGTACTTGGGAGAATAACGAGAAAGTTAGGTGATTGAAGAGGTATAGCATGCATAGACTGTGTTGCTATGTTGTCTTTCAGTTACAGTAAATTCTTGGTTACATATACCACTCTGGATGATTTTTGAAACAAAAGCTAATATTAATTTTGTGCATAATTTGTTATTTAAGAATAAGCTGGTGATGTTTGTCTTTCTTTCAGCTATATGCCTATGCAACAACTGCAGACGGTTATGCACCAGAGTACCCACTCCCCTTATTATTCAAAGTTGAAGATGATAACGATAATGCCCCATATTTTGAGACTAAAGTGACTATCTTTAGTGTGCCTGAAAATTGCCGATCCGGTAAGGGCACCTTTTAGGAAAACACTAGTTTTTACTTCATTTGTATTTCTCATTAATATTCTAAGCGCAGTTATGCTAAACATGTTTAAATGCTTGACTTTCAAGAATATTCTGCATTAAACTTTGCAGTCTTATATTGTATACTCTTCAAAGGCAAACCTTTTGTGCTCATTATGCTATGCACGTGTAAAAAGCAGCTAACTGAAACATAGTTTCTAACTTTGTTAGATTAATCCTCAATGAATGTGAACATGTGACAGACAAATGCTATTTATGTTTTCTAATTTGATTATATATATATTTACATCATATTATAAATATATTTATAAAGCTATAAATGATTTAAATCTTTATAAATTCTCAATACATTTTCAAGGACCCAGAAATATATCACAGGATAGAAATGCGAATCTGATTTATAACAACAGATACATTGCTTTACTTGGTATATTGTTCAGACAGATTAAAAAAATAATGAAGCTGGTTTGTGATCTTGGCATACCCAGGGTCATAACAAGATTTTCTAGTTAAAAAAAAAAAAATCTTCAATGCCTCCTATGCTTTCTCCTTTCTGTTGCCATTATGTGTGTATATTTAATATTGTTCTTCCACAATAAATGGTTTTCTAAAGAAATACAGTGATTTCTGGGCCATAAAGCTGGATCAGTGATCTTCAGACTAGTATATAATGTTTGTGTCTGATATATATTAATAATTACTTACATATATTAATTCAGCATATTTATTAAAATATAACAGCCTAAAATCTTTGTTTCCATAAGCAAAGCTGTGCTCTTGGTCTAATTAACATTATCAAATTGGGCAATACAGGAAAATAAGATATACAGAGAAGTTCCCATCCAAAAATGGCCCACGAACTGGTGTAGTGGGCTGTGGGGAAGAATTTGGCAGTACTGTTACCAAGGGTGCAGTGAATGTTCTCATATATGTAGAATACAATTCATGTTATTCATAGTACACACTTAATACCTAATTGAAGTTTCTAAGTAAGGATATCTTAGAGTTTTGTAGAGCATTTAGATATTCTTCCACTTATCTGTAAAATTACCTACTTGTGGTTTTGGGGAGAATATGGTACAGCAATGCCTTGAATTAATTTTTGTCTGTAATTCAATTGTATTGCTATTTTAAATTGGTGACTATACTGCATTTCTTTAAACAGGCACCTCAGTGGGAAAAGTGTCTGCCATAGACCTTGATGAACCGGAAACTCTACATACTCGTCTGAAATTCAAAATCTTACAGCAAATCCCAGAGCATCCAAAGCATTTCTCCATACATCCAGACACAGGTGTCATCACCACAACTTCACCTTTACTGGATAGAGAAGTAATGAATTTATTAATTAATTTCCCAGTCACTAAACTATATTTTAACTGATAATGAACTCCCAGAGAAGTGACAATAAGGCCCCTTGTGACTGCCTCTCCAAGCGCACTTCCATATGGGCTGTGGTTAGGGCATCTCTGGATTCTTTCCTTTGTTCCTACAGAGAGTTTGGGAAGGTACAGGATCATAGATGAGTTCTCATCTGAGATCATTGACTTGATTTAGGTACAGATGCTAAAATAGAAAAAAAAAATAGCTTTAAATTTTGAAATGTTATATTAGACACATCAGCTTTCCATTGTCCTGACTGACCAATCACGTGTTCTATATTTTTATTTATGCTGGCTCTTTTGTGTGTGTATGTGTATATGTGAGAGAGAGAAAGAAAAGTTCATTAAATGTTTCTTTATTATTTTTTTCAGAGCTGTGATACATACAAGTTAATAATGGAAGTACGAGACATGGGTGGCCAGCACTTTGGTTTATTTAATACAGGAACAATTACTATTTCACTTGAAGATGAAAATGACAATTCACCATATTTTACAGAAACTGCTGTGAGTATATCTCTGTATTCATTAACCTAAGTTCATTACTTTTTCAAAAAACAAATCTGAAATTTGGTAGCTCTACAAGATTACACGTTTTGGTTTCAGTAGCTACTACTTATAAATAACATAGGCAGAAAAATACAGTTTCTATAAAAATAATTGAAGTGGCCCTTATTTTTGTAAGCTAGGAAGATAACTACTCTCTTGGCCATCTAAAAGATTCTTAGCCCTTGAAGTTGTTAGATTCCTTGGATTTAAACTCCTTTTATAGGTTGAAGAAGAGGCCTTCTCTCTAATGTCATTTATACTTCAGCGTCTTAAGATGGAAACAGACCAGCTTTGTATCATATCATTTGCTCTGCTGGGGAGTCAGTAGTACAGGCTGACCTACTGCCATCTATATACAGCCTCTTCCTGTATCATATATGAGCAAACTTTCCTTTAAGAAATACACAATATAAGAAATATGTATTTTTTGTATATACATATATATATACACACATATATATACTGTATATATATATGTATGTATATATATATATATATTGAAAATTTCAAGTTATGGTTCTTCTTTCTTGATCTTTTAGTAACTAATATGTTTTTCATTAATCTATACCAGAGTACAAGTCAACAAAATGAAAACCTACAATGATAGACCCATTCATACAATTTTTTTACATTAATTGCTACAAGTTGTAAGGATATATTTTATTCCATGTATCATAAGAGAAAATGGCAGATCAGTTAAATAACTTGCCCATGATTTCATACACATAAACCATGTAATAGGAAAAACTGGAATTAGAATCAAGATCTTTTATGCTCCAATGGCTATCAGGCTATCATGCTTCTATGACTTCATCTTATATCTAGAGAAGATTCTGATTTACTACTTTTATAGTCTTTTAATATTTTATGCTTCATTAATGCTATTTATATTTCTGAGGTAGGGGAATTATGATTTAATTTCTCAAAAACAAGAAAAACTTTTTCCTTAAAACATTTGTCAGTGAATCAAAAGTAATTTTTTTAAAAATATTGGCGTAATAACAAGTCATCCAGTAATAATGAGAAATTAATGTAGGTTATAACTATCTATAAATATTGAAGCTTAATATATTAATATAAGGCACAGCTTCAATATTTATAGATAGTTATAACCTACATTGATATCTTATGATGAATGGGAAGGCCGATTTATATATAATATATTAAACTTCAATATTTATAGATAATTATAAATTACATTGATTTCTTATGATGGATGCCTTATATTAATGCCTTATATTAGCATATTATATTATTATAAAATGCTAAATGTAAATAAAGAATGATAGACAGTAAATATTACAGATTCAGAAGAGAGACAAATTTGAGGGCTTGAATGAGTCAGAAAATCACCTCAGAGATGTTGGAATATTAAGACATAAGTTAGTGTTTGGAGAGTGGGTTAAGATTTGAAAAGGCATTATAGTGAGGAAAGAAGTAAGCTGTGCATTAAATTTGTAAATTTTTCCCAACATATGATTGTACATTTCCATATCACTTTGCTTTCTTTTACTTTAAATACAAGTTTTAGAGGAGAAAATCATGTTGTTAAAGCTATAAACGTATAATAACAAGAGGCAATTTTTCCAGTATTTTACAGAAGTAGAAGAAAACAGAATTGATGTTGAGATTTTGCGAATGGCAGTCCATGACCAGGATTTGCAAAACACTCCTCACTCCAAGGCTGTGTACACAATCCTACAGGGAAACGAAAATGGAAACTTCAAAATTAGCACGGACCCAAACACAAACGAAGCAGTCTTGTGTGTTGTTAAGGTAAACAGCAACAACAAAATAATCAAGTGATACTTAAAATAATTCTAAAGTAATGCTTATATAGGAATTTGTATATATGTGTATACATAGATATACATATATAGATATAAATTTCTGTATGTGTATAGCTAGAGAATTACAATGCAAGCTAAAATGATTACATTGGTTTACATAAGTTTGCTATTAATTATTGTTCTATTTCATCAGTATTTTGTCTCTTAGAGGAAAGGCATGTCAAGTACAAAACTCATTATTCTATAGATGAGGCAAACCAAGGCAGAGAAATTTTAAATTAGTCATCAGATACTACCCTCAGAAGGGTTCTTAGACACTCATTGGTCCAAATACCTTACTTTATAGAACACAAGACAGAAATAAAATAGAAGAATCACTATTTGAAATCAAACTTCTTGACTTTTTAATTCCCTTCATGCTCACATTCTATTTTTACCTCTCCACAGTGTATAGCAGCTAGTCCCATTAGTCTCCCTATATTAGAGGTAATCAGTGCTATAGGATTTTTAAAATTCAATTGCGATTACTGCTACCTACAGTGATTGCTTTAACTGAACCTGGCTCTGCTATAAGTCCTTCTGCACATAGCCCTCATTATCCTGTTATGTACCTTCCCTCATTAATTTCTTAGAGGCAGCACATTTTCTTAGAAGCTTTATGCACAAATTGTTTCCCTCATAGTATTTAAATTATTACAGTTCCTGTTCTTTTTCTTCTTCTTTTTTCATTTTTATTTTTGTTTTTGTTTCTAGGTTTCTTTCAATATTTTTTTTATCTTGATAAATTTTAGTCTTTAATTATTTAACTTTTATTTTGGATTCTTTCTAATTTATTCAGTTCAGAACTGAGCATATTGATTAGGAACTAAACAAAACTAAATATAATGTGCTTTGAAAGTGTTGCTAGATAATATCATTTACGTAATCTTTTGACCCATACTTGGAGAACTGCTCTATTATAGCCAAATCTCATATGCTAATTACTTAATAGATTTCGCTTGGAGGGAATCTAAGCTAAATAGCACTGTTTTGGTTGTCAGTACAATTTCATTTGATAAGTAATGAAATAAGGATAAATCATAACCTATTTGAATTTAGTCAGACACTTATTCTGTATTATTATGAATATTTAAACTTTCAATGAAAAAGTGAAAGCAGGACCTCCTTG
>PVKE010034413.1:0-17411 GCA_004027555.1 Craseonycteris thonglongyai
GACCTCCACCAAAGCCCATGTGAAAAGCTAGCTCCTTAAGGACTGAAGAAATACCCTCTGGGGAAAAAATAAAGTGGAAATTATACTTTAAAAATAAATAAATAAATAAATAAATAAAACTACCACGCTTCTCATTAAAACAAATACTGTTAGTTCCTGATAATTATCAGGTATAAGAAGAGCTAGGATTTACAGCTCCACAAGGACTAACCTAGCCAAGGTACAGAAACATAACAGTGCACTACACCAGTAAAAGACAACTGTCACCTCTATTAATAATAAAAAGGTCTAAACTGGGAAGCCGAGATGGTTCTGTGGATTCAGCACTTGCTTTGCAGCCCTAGGAACCGAGGATCGAATCCTGGCCCCAGGCGGTGTGGACCCATACGCTGAACCCAGGTGTGCTTCCCATGCAGGAAGCCCCAGCCCAGTTCCCACCCTGCGTGGCCCCTGCCCACCAGTGAGGAACACCCACCAGTAAGGAACGAAACCATGTCAAAAACTTATGACATACAACTATGGAGACTACTCTGGGCCCTCCCCCTTCTGTCTGTCAGAAACAATAAATCTTAAAAAAAAAAAAAAAGGTTTAAATTTTTAGTTAAATACAAATTTTACTCTTAACCAATGCCTGAAAAATATCTGATAGTTTTTTTGCACTTAATATTTAAACAAAAAGAAATGCATTGTAAGTTCTCAATATTTTATTGCCTACCCATCTGACAGTTCAAAATTGTGGCTGGATTCTTAAGTAACCACCAAGACAACACTAAATTTAAAGAGTTAAGGCACTAAGGGCTTGTATAATCAGAAAATAGTTGGCTGAGACAGACATGAAAGCCATTGCTACTTTAAGTACTCAGTTTATGTACTTTATTTGGCATAAATTCATATTAAGAATACTGGTAGTTATAAAATCTCATGTACTTTTCATTTCCAAAACAAAGGGAACCAAAAATAATCATTTACCTGAAAGTCCCTGAATCGAAGGCACCAAGTTAATTTGACTCACTTTCTCCAGGCCTTTATTTTTAAGCCAAGCTAGCTAACCACCTTAAAAAGAAACCCTGCTTCAGCTCCCATTTGCATCGCTTATCTTCCCCTTTTGTCAGCAAGTCCTGGAAGTACTTTAAAGACATCCCATTCAACCTGGGAAATGGCCAAGACTGAAAGGAAAGCTTTTACTCCATGACCTCCCTTGCAGAGGAAGAACAAAAAAAAAAAACAACGAAGAAAAGTCTAAAAGAGAATCACATCCCACCCGGAGGCTCTTCAGTTAAAAGCCAAACAGCATGTTAGGACAGAGGAGACCAAGAACCACTAGGAGCTAAATCAAGCTTGCCCAACCCCATGGGCGAATGTGGCCCAGGGCCGCTTTGACAATGGGGCCCCAACACAAATTCGTAAACTTTCTTAAAACATTATGAGAGTTTCTTGAGACCTTCTTTTTCTTTTAGCTCATCAGCTACAGTTAGTGTTAGTGATTTTTAGATGTGGCCCAAGACAATTCTTCCAATGTGGCCCAGAGAAGCCAAAAGATTGGACCCCTTCTGAACTAAACACTACAGGAATCCTAACAGGAAGACTCCTGAAACCAGATTGGGACCCTATAATTAAAGAGAAGGCAGTATTTTATTAATGAATGTAAGAATTGTACACAACCGCCTTTAAAAAGTCTTGAGGGGAAAGCCGGGACGGCTCAGCAGGTTGAGCGCTCGCTTTGAGGCCACGAGGACCGAGCATCGAATCCCGGCTCCGGCCCAGGCAGGACCCACATGCTGAACTGGGGAGTTCCCACAGTTCAGTTCTCTAACTGTCTCTGTCTCTGTCTCTCTATCTGTCAAAAAGTAAAATAGAAATAAATATGCACTGAAGACAAAAAGATAATTTCTCTCTATAAATGTGAAAAGATAAAAAAAAAAGTCTTGAAAACAAGCAAATAATGACTGAGGAGTTATTCTAATAAGAGTTCCTCTAGCTAATAGACTCAAGCACATCCCAAGGGACTGACATGCTTGTGAGATTCCCCAACAATTACATATTTTAAATCTTCTCTTTAAAACTAATCTTAAAACGCACTGTGATCTCCTTTAAGAACTAATGTACTGAGTAATGAGTAACATCATCACCACTTTTTTTAATAGGTCAGACTAGTCAAGAAACTGGAGCTGCCAAAAATCACTCATAACACATTAAGAAAAAGACAAGTATTACGCAATTTAGACATAGATACTTTCAAAGAAAACTATAAAACACTCTATTTCTAACTTTATTAACATTTATACAAGACAGCAAGTAAATTTTTAAATGGATTCCTTTCAACATCCCCAATAACTCCCACAGGACCTATCTCCCTTGGTATCCTGAGGTAGGAAACATCATCTAGTAAAGAAACATACTATCTGCAATAGTAGTAGGTAAAATATATATAGTAAAGCCTCCTACTTAAGCACTGGGATCACTTTTAGGGGTGATCTTGAAACAGCCATTTCCTACTACTTAAACATAAAGAAATAAAAAGCTCTCACAGATAAATCTCAAAAGATATGGTCTCCTAAATCTAACAGTTGGGAAAGGAAGATACTTTTCAAAATATTCACACTATTCCAACTGTAGGAAAATGTATTAAATGAAGACAGTTTTTGTAGTGACTGAAACATACCCAGTAAGCAGCAATCAAGAGCCAGAAAACAATGCTCACACTGTGCTTATCACTGGCCAGAAATATATTGAAGTATTTGAAATATTTAACCTTAAGTTTAAGAAAGCTATGAAACAGTTCAAAATTATCACTTAAGCCATTTTAAACCCACAAGGTCTATACAAACCCTATCTTTTTCTTTTTTACATTTTATACGAAACACTAATCAGATTGAACTTTCTACAATTTCCTTTTACAACAAAAGAAAAAAGTCAATGTTTCTAGATAGAAAGTTACTTAGGAAACATTATTTACTCATTTTGGATAAATTTAGAGTGCCATAATTTAAAATAGTACCAAAATCTGATAACTTAATACTGTAAATTTCATTAATCACAACCATTTTGGCACCAGGGACCGACTTTGTGAAAGACAATTTTTCCACAGACATGGGGGGATGTTTTGGGATGATTCAAGCGCATTACATTTATTGTGCACTTTATTTCTATTATTATTACATTGTATAATATGTAATTGTCACTGGCCACTCACTGATAGGGTTTGGATGAGTCTGCAAGCAGCTGATTTATGGTCTCTGTGCAGTCAAACCTCTCTGCTCATGTTCATCTGTATTTGCAGCCGCTCCCCAGCGCTAGCATCACCGCCTCAGCTCCACCTCACATCATCAGGCACTAGATCTTCATTAAGGAGCCACAACCTGGATCCCTCGCATGCATAGTTCACAGTAGGGTTCGCGCTCCCATGAGAATCTAATGCTGATCTGACAGGAGGCGGAGCTCAGGCAGTCATGTGAGTGATTGGAGCGGCTGTAAGTACAGATGAAGCTTCACTGGCTCACTCAGCTCCTGCTGTGCAGCCTGATTCCTAAAAGGGGCTGGTACTGGTCCATGGCCAGGGACCCCTGGTTTAGAGGATACATGTAATTTTAGTTCTTTACTTATTTTTTAGTATTTCAAACTATTACATTGGAAGAGTATATATCCCTTTCATCATTCCATGAATCCATCCTTCCTCCTCCTTTTAAAACACACATATACATATGAGGGTTGTCCAGAAAAAAACGCAGCCACAAATGCCTCTATATTTCATATTACTTGGCTGGACGCTTTCGGTCAGCCCTCACATATACTAGACTCGGGGAGGCAATGCGGTATTCCATTGGTATTCTTTCAAGAATCAGGTCTTAAATTTCAACTATATAATAATACACGTTAAACATGGTACAAGCTACCTTTTAACCTACTCTTTCTCTATTTAATTCCATTTGCACCTGTCCACCAATATACATAGTCACAGAGATAAGATTATTTTTGCTGGATCACAATTTCAACTGATATCAAGTTCTTCAAATGTGAATAAAAATTATGAAGGAAAAACAAAGAATGACGCAGTCAAATTCTTCATTTGCCACCTTGAACAGGCTTACAGCCTAATGGAAGCACAGTAGAAAATGTATGAGTAGAAAGAAAACCACTACTATACTGGCGAGTAATTAACTGCATCTCCACCAATATATTTTTCAAGTATGCATATGAGCAGTATCACAAATGTCATATGGGGGAAGTCAAGATGGCTCAGTGGGTTAAGAGCTCACTTTGCAGCCCTGGGGACCGAGGATCGAATCCCAACCCTGGCCCCCTGAACTGAGGAGTGCCCCCAGTTCAGTTCTCACCGGGGTGAGACCCCGGGCCATTTCCTGCCCTGTGCAGCTCCATGCCCACCTGTGGAATGAAACTATGTGGAAAAACCAAATGATGTGCAACTATGGCGACTGTTCTGGGCCCTCCCCCCTCTCTCTATCTCTGTCTCTCCCTCTCTGTCAAAAACAATAAAAAAAATCAATCTTTAAATGTCATATGCCACACTTAACAGGAATTTAATAATTATGAACTTCCATTCATATATCCTTGAAGAGACTCGATATAAATATTCTTCATGAAATTTTTATAATAGCATTAGTGTCACACTTTAACAGTTTTGAAAGTAATTTCTCCAACTTCATCTTTAATGCTCTAACCCAGTGGTCGGCAAACTGCAGCTGGTGAGCCACAGCTCTAACCCTACATCTTAGGAAGGCAAGAATTACCTCCTCAAAGGGACAGCTGGTAGAGCCAATACAAAAGACCTTTGTCTTCCCATTCATAGTCCACTGCTATTTTCATGACACCGACCTCTCTTAAGCTAAATATTTGTGAAGGATCAATACTAAAAATACACACATTCTTAAAAATAAATACACCTTAGACAGGAATCTAAAACACCCTGGTTCTATTTCTAACTTCTCCAACGTAATTGTACTAAGATAGCAAGCAGATTTTTAAAATATTTTTTTTAATTGTTTTTTGACAGAGAGAGAGATACAGAGACAGAGAGAGAAATGAACTGGGGGAACTCCCAGTCCAGCACATGGTTCCACAGGGGCCGGGATTCGATCCTCGGTCCCCAGCGCTGCAAAGTGAGTGCTTAACCCACTGAGCCCTCCTGGCTTCCCCAACAAGCAGATTTTTAAATGGACTAAAAGAATGGGGAGGGGAAAGCCGGGACGGCTCAGCGGGTTGAGCGCTCGCTTTGAGGCCATGAGGACCGAGGATCGAATCCGGCCCAGGCAGGACCCACGTGCTGAACTGGGGAGTTCCCACAGTTTGGTTCTCTAACTGTCTCTCTCTGTCTCTCTCTCTATCTGTCAAAAAGTAAAATAGAAATAACTATGCACTGAAGACAAAAAGATAATTTCTCTCTATAAATGTGAAAAGATAAAAAAAAAAAAAAAAAAAATTTAAAAATAGCTTTAAAAAAAAAAAAGAATGGGGAGGATAGCATTATTGGTATATTTTTTTATCTTCAATAAGATTACAATGAAAACATAGGAAATATTAGCATTATAGCAACCATACAAGATAGGCCACTTTAATAAAAGTCTTTTTTTTTAATATATTTTTATTTATTTATTTTTGACAGAGACAGAGAGAGACAGAGACAAAGAGAGAACTGAACTGGGGGAGCTTCCAGTTCAGCATATAGGTCCGCACAGGCGGGTGCAGGGATTCGATCCCCGGTCCTCGGCGCTGCAAAGTGAGCGCTTAACCCACTGAGCCACCCTGGCTTCCCCAAAAAGTCTTCTTTTACAGAACTGTTTTATAGTCAAAGTCCCTACACACAACCTTTATTAAACCTAAGTGCATTTTTAAGTTCAATAGTTTCCAAAAAAGAACAAAAGACCACATAATAAATTTGTTATTAATATTTCAAGTAATAACAGAATTAATCTGTAGGCAGAATGGTAACTCAAGTCCTTTAAAAACAATTCAAACTGTGTCTTAAGATTCCTTTAGACCTGATTAACAAACAGTAAATCTCAAATTTTACAATCCTGATGCTGGGAAACTTGCTACATATTTCATTTTCTTCATGTTTATCCAATGACTATAATGACAAGCAAGAAACCCTATCAATCTTTTTAGGAAAAGAAAACCCAGGTTGTGTTCTTTTTTCAATAAAGTACCTTTGAATCTTTTTAATCCTCTAATCAGAAAACAGTCCCATTCTATAAAGATGGCAAAAAATTAGACATATTTTCTTAAATTAATAGCATTGTCCAAATTCTGGCAAATCTCAGGAAGCCAATGAAGGGGACCAAAGTTTTGCCTTTTGCGATACTGATTTTAAGCTGGTTATTAACCTTTCCCCTTTCCTGTCCAAGAGATTCAGATGAGAAAAGGACTTGCTCCAGGAAAGAAAGCATATTCACCTTGGCTTAATTTGAATTAAGTGTGGTGGATAGGAGGTGCCAAGCAGTAGCCTGGTAGCTCCCTCTGTGTCCCATTGAAGGAAGACTTTACCTGCATGTATATACCACTCTTCCTCAACTACAAGAAAACTGCCTACTTCCTTTAAAATTCCATCACTACTCCCCTTTGTCCAAAATGACATACCGGTATATACCCAATTTTGCCTCACTGTCCTTGAAATTTTCATGCTTATGTGAATTCCCTGTGTACATGTATTAAAAATTGATTTTCCCCTGTTAATTGGTCATTAATTAGAGCAATGAATCTGAATTTCCAGTGTTAGAATGAAAAGTCAGGAAAGAAATAAAATGTTAATTTCAGACAAGAAATTGCAGGATTCATATTATCAAGAACATAAACCATGAAGACAAGACCCCCAAAGGGCTGAATAGCCAGAGTCATGACTTGCCTCAAAGAACTAAAATTCCAAAGTGAAAGTTAAAATTATAAACACACAGAAAATTAAAATCAGATTAAAATGCTAGAAAGTAAAGACAACTTTTTGACTAATAAACTTAAGAGGGGACATTTTAAATTCAAAGAACTTCAGTAAAAAATAAAATGTTGCCAATGCTGTCAAATATGGAGGAAAAACATGTATTGTCACTACGAAGTCCAAGGCATACTTATTAGTAAAGAGTTTTTTCTTTTCAACAGAAAAGTAATTAATATATTGGATACCACCCAAAAACAAAGATCTAGTAAAAACGTGTAGCTATATAGATGACTATACATTACCTCAGTCCACTGCAAAGCCGTTAATAATTCTCTTGTGGACCTGTAAGAGCACTGCTGTGGTTCTTTAGCATGGTAATAAAAAAGGGTAACGGAATAAAGTAGTGCTTCTTTTTATAAACAAAGAAATAGCATAATTTAGGAAATTCCATACCAAAAAACAATCTATAATTCTGATACCAGAAACTCCTCTGAAAAAAAGGTTTTTAAGTAAGAAATGCAGAAAGTCTGGGGAAGGTTTTTAAATAAACATGAGGTCCTAGACATACTATGAATAATATCATTAACCTCCAAAGGAACAAATAAGCTGAACACAATTTCCTTTTTTGAAAGGATAGGAAGATTAATTTGAAAGAAGTAACTCACTGTTTAGAAATCTGTTGATTCTGGGAATTCTGGGTTTCAGTCATTCCCCAATCAGGAGGCACACAACTGGCAAAGAAGTTTGTTTCCTCAGGTCATTCTGAAGGAATGCCAGAAAGCTCAACCCAGTGCTTAACTTTTTAGTGATTAGATTGTTTAAAGAATGAACAAATAGACAAAACAGAGACAAGATAATGTGTAGAAGCACTTTAAATTTGAGAGCAAGTTAATTTTTTTTTTTTTTGTTTGACAGAGAGAGAGAGAGAGAGAGAGAGAGAGAGAGAGATACAGAGACAGAGAGAGAACCAAACCGGGGGAGCTCCCCAGCCCAGCACATGGGTCCGCAAGGGCCGGGGCCAGGATTCGATCCCAGGTTCCCAGCGCTGCAAAGTGAGCGCTCAACCCACTGAGCCATCCCGGCTTCCCCAGGAGTCATTTTTTTTTAAGGTGGATAAAACCTATGAATCTTTTTTTTAAAGATGTATTTTGTTTTTGACAGAGACAGAGAGACAGAGAAGGGGGCGGGGGGGGGGAGGGGGCAGAGCAGTCTCCACAGTTGTACATCAGTTTTCCACATGGTTTTGTGCCACATAGGTGTGCAGGGGCGTGCAGGGTGGGAACTGGGCTGGGGGCCTCCCACATAGGAGGCACACCCCCTCGGCCAAAGGCAAGAACAGGGGTGGGGAGGGTGAGAGTCAAACTGGGGGCCTCCTGCTTGGGAAGCACACCCCAGTTCAGCATATGGGAGTACATGGGACAGGGCTGGGACTCAATCCTCAGTCCCCCGGGCTGCAAAGCAAGCGCTCAACCTGCTGAGCCATCCCGACTTCCCCTAAAACCTGTGAATCTTAAATGACCATATTCTTTTTCTGTAAAATATCTGGCCATCTCCGTCCACTAGAACATTGTCCATTTGAACCTGTTCAGTCAGCTTATTTAAGTTGCTGTCTCAGGCTAACTCCGCAGTTGCACAGGTAACAGTTCCCCTCAAAATGCTTCCTATAATAACAGTACTGTAAACTCTGGAGTTAACTCTAAATACAGAAACAAACTCACAGAATTCCATTTTCATGTATTTACTTGAGGAAGAAAATAGAAATACATGCAAAATACTGCATACTATCTGATGCACTATAGTAGGGAAGAAAGGGTAGAGATAAAATGATTATACAAGATGCATGCACATACCTGTATGAAGGTTATGTTCTATTGGGGAAGACACACATGAAAACTGCAGGTAATGATGAGTGCTATGAAGAAAAATCACAGTGACGTGTCAGAGAACACTGCTGCTTCTCACTGAGGGGGTGACTTTTAGGCTGAGACAGCATGAGAGCACCCTGGTCAGGTACTTGAGAAGAGCAAGCTATGCTGTAGCTACAGAACAAGAATAATGCACGCAAAGGCCCTAAAGCAGAAATGAGCTTGGGGAACGCTTTAAGGTAAGAAAATGAAGTTCGGGAATTTGGCTCTGGTTCAGCCCTTAGGGACTTAAACTAGTTGGGGAACAAAAGATCAGTCATTGAAGTGAAAAGCACAAATTAACTTTCATTGCAGACCTGTTGCAAGACTCAGAAAGCAAGAGGGATCAAGAAAGGGCAGAAGTCTTAAGAGAAGCACAAGAGTTAGATTGCTGAGGGCATGAAGAACAAGAGCTAAATAGCAGTAGGCATGAGGGGATGGACAAAGGCCCAGGAACCGGCAGGTCACAGTTATGAATAAACTCAGCCAAGCAGGAGGAGCTCCTCTGTGAGCCAGGACACGAATGCCTGCAAAGATGACCAGGAGACCCACCGGCAGACATTATTTTCACACAGATTTTCAGATATCCCAAGTAAGCACGTTTTTAGCAAAAGAGGAATCACAGAAATATGTTGATGAGGTTATTAATCCTCAGAAACCATTACATTGGTAATAAATTGTAAGATAATATTCAAAGGTTTCCTTTCTCCCCCACCCCCACCCCCAAAATTTTAAGATAAATTCTACCTGTACACTTCACCTGTTTAATTGTGGGAGGGGGTTTGGGGGGAAAGGTAGGGTGGTGGGTTACGTGTAATCCAACTGAAAAGTCATTGTGTATCTTCATCTTGTCTAGGGTCATGGTTACACAGGAGTATATATTTGTCAAAATTCACTGAACTTAAGATTTACACATACCGGTATGTAAATTTTATCTAAAAAAATAATACAGGGGAAGCTGGAATGGCTCAGCGGGTTAAGCACTCGCTTTGCAGCCCCAGGGACCGAAGATCAAGACCCATATGCTGAACTGGGGTGTGCCCCCAGTTCAGTTCTTGACAGGGCATATGCGGGAAGGCTCCCTGCCCAGTTCCTGCCCTGCACAGCCCCGTGCCTGCCTGTGGAGTGAAATTATATGGAAAACTAATGCTCTGGGCCTTCCCACTTCTCTGTCAAAGAATTAAAATAAAATAAATAAACAGGGGAGGCCGGGATGACTCGGTGGGTTGAGTGCTTGCTTTGCAGCGCCGGGGACCGGAGATCGAGTCCCGGTCCCGGCCCGTGCGGAACCATATGCTGAACTGGGAGCTCCCCCAGTTAAGTTCTCTCTCTCTCTCTCTCTGTCAAAATAAATAAATAAATAAAAATATATTTTTTTAAAAAAGAGGTAATAAATAAATAAATAGGGTTGTTTTTTTTAATATTAAAAACAATTCAACTAAAAGTACACTCTAATAAAACAAGATGAAGAACTATTTTAAACACAAACATCTCTAGATCAAAAAAACTATAAAAATTTAACAGATTACACTCTACATTTTAGAAAATTAAAATGTAATAAACTGGATTATTTCATATAGGAATTAAACCACAAAACGTCTGCAGTCTTCACTGTGAGGCCTTTATACGAGAAAGGGTATGTTTTATTTTGTAGTTCCCAAAGTGAGTGCTGAGAAAACCTTAAGATAGCCAAATACAAGTAACCAAAATAATAATATGACGAGAACCCAAATAAATGACAGCTTGTATGAATCCATAAAGGAACTCCAGAAGCCTCAGGGGGTTACTTTAGGTGGTCTGAATAGGGAAGGAAAGGCAAAGAAGTCAAGTGCTACTATATGCCAGGCAGTGAAGGCAGGAAATCTTACATTAAAAAGGTGTGGAAATTGAGTGAAAAGACACCATGGACCACATTCCATTTTATGTGTATGACCATTCCATATAATTTAAGTGTCCTAAGTTGAACTGAAGTGTGAGCAGATAAGTATCACTTTAGTGATCATCCTTAACATCAAAATCAGATTAACAAATAACTAACGTTTGCTTATGGGAATTCTCACATATTGAGTTGATACTTATGTCTGAATTAAAATCATAAATTATAAACAAATATCCATGTCCTTTGCAGTCGCTTGTCTAAACTGTTCCAATTGTCTTCTATGGTTACACACACTTACACACACACACACCCCAACTAATTTTAATCTTCCCAAATTATGCCACTTTCCTGCTGGTAAAAAAAAAACCAACAAAAAACAATAGTCCCTAAAGTCCTTCCAAATACAATGAAACTATGACTCAAGACCTACAACAGAGCTCTTCGGCTTTATCTCATATTTGTATCACTCCTCACAAGTACCCCATCCTTTTAGCCAAACTAGAAAAATCTTACCAAGGACAACTTATATTTTGCCATCTCCCTACTTTTCTTGTTTATTGTTTCTTTTTTTTTTTTTTTTTTTAAGAGACCACCCCAATTTATTGTCAAATATTATAGATCACTTTCATGGCCCCACTACCCCCTATTCAACTAGCTTTCACTCCTGACTCTCCAAGTTTTAAACTCTGTTAATCACATATAAAAATAATTATACCAAGAATTATATCACAATATGCATATAATGCTTTACCTTTTGCAAAGTCCTTTCTTATATCTACCATACTAACCTATAACTTCCTCTAATTAGTCATAAAAATCCCAGAATCATTAACAGTTCCTGAATCAGAATATTTTCATTGAATTAAAATATTTCATAATCTGTTATTACAATATCCTCCAATTATACTTCCAATTTAAAAAGGGACCATAAGTGAGGGGGGAAAAGATGTTCAATTTAAAGATGCAATTCCAAAATGTTTCATAAAGAATACATCTTACTTTATAATGGAAAAAAATAAATCCCCCCCCCCAAAATTAAAACACCCATACACAATTATCTGAATAACCTTAGTGTACTTGGAAATCTGTGATCTAGAATTGGTAGTAACTAAATGCTATTTAATTAAAGCTCTAATTACAGCTATCAAATATGTAACTCCATTTAATTTTGTCCTTTTATATTATGTACATATGAACATCAGACAGTACAGACTCATAAAAAACTGAACAGACAACTCTGAATTCAAAAATCCAGCTTCTCACATTTCAGACATACTAGTTTCTGGCTTTTCTATCTGGACAGCACTCCTTTCCTGTCTTTTGGTTTATGACAATGGAGAATAAAGGTATTTGTACTTTTGAGAACTTAATATACATTTTATAAAAATGGAAGCTATTCTATTTTTAATAGTTTCACTATTTTTAGAATTATGAAAAAATCCATCCATAAGCTTGATCACTGTAAAGACACCCAGATATACCTGTTAAATAAAGCCCTAAAACTCCCAGTGTCAAAGTAAAATCTATTTGTTTTCTGTTGAACTGAATGCTTCCTCGTGTTTGTTGAACTATTTATTCTACATTTGAGACTTCAATGTCAAATTAACCATGTCACTTTGGAGTATTAAAATGTACAATTAAGCAATTACACATTAAGTTTTAAAATTAATCAATCTGATCTCTATCTTGATTGGCACAAGTAGAAGATTACTTCCCAAAACAAAGTCAAGAAAAGGGCAGGCTTTGGCTATTGGTACATAATAACCAAAAAAAAAATCACTAATCTGCCTAATCATTCTTAAAATTTCAATTGAGAGTACAGTGAATATAAAGACTGTAACCAGTGCTAGATTAATGCTTTCTGCTAAAGGTATGCTTCTAGCAAAGGTGGGCTTGCTCTGTTGCCATATGACACTAGTCTGTCTAATTCAGCCACCTGGAACACTTCCTGTCAATATATGTAAAGCACCATGTGTGGCCATGATTGACTCAACAGTCAGTTTCCAGACTAACTGACAAAAAGTAAAAGAAACAAATAAGAACTGCTTTTTTTTAATGCCACATTTTCAAAAGCCTAAATTTATAAAAATAGAACCAAGAAGAAAAAGAAAAAAGCAAAGGAGGAATGGTAGAGAAAGGCAAAGAACCTTAAGAAAACCAAAATGATTCAGGAGAACCATTGGACTCTGCCTGCATTTGAAATTAAGAAAAATAACCCCCCATTTAAACAAGGGGGAAGATCAAGCTCCATTCTGTCAGCTGACTGAAGTCTGTCACCTTTATTAAGTGAAGAAGGGACAGAATAACAACCTCAAATCCAAACTTATGAAAATTTATGACCTGACAAACACCTGAGGTTTTTTTTATTGGCTATTTAGCAAAACAACTCTGGTGATCAGGCAAATGAAACTAAGAAGTATTGTCCATACTTCTCTGTTCCCTCCTCTACAAAAAAGTATTTCCAATATCCTAACCAACTGTTACTCTATGTAAACAAGTACACCTCACAGTGTCTGTCAACCTAGGCAATTTAAGTTCTGAGACGGTGTTACAGAGCACAACTTCAAAGAAAGCTTACAACCCACCACCACCAGCCCAGTCAAGAAAATGTGGATAATATGAATAACCCATGTATATATTCCACAATTACATAAGCCATTCTGCTTCATACCTGTCCAATGGAGAGGAGACCCCAGCAGGTGGCTGCAACTCTGCTACTCCGCTTATTTAGAATTTACAAGCTACCATTTATTCTTTTCCAAAAGCTCTAGGTCTTTAAGGGCATTTATTTAGTCCTGTAAAGGAATACTAAATTACTTTATATATGCTGACCACCATACTGAAAAATAATAAAAAATCCACTGTCAACGAACTCTCAAATGTCAAATTAAAGTTCATTTATCATCTAATTCATTAGATGCAAAAAAAAGAAAAAATCAAATTTCGCACATTTCAATTAAGGTACAAAACAATTAAGAATGTCAATTACAGATAAAAACATACTTCAGCTAGTCAATTGATTTTATTCAAAGCACTCACAAATCCTAAGTGGTAAAGCTACGTTTTTCAACTTTTTAAAAACTACTTTACATCTTAACTCTAGATTCCGGCATTAACTTTTAAAGTCATCTAGTTATATACATCAGTTCTCAACAGACAAGATATCCATGAGTCAAAAGATCATCTTGATTTTTCCATCAAGTCTTTAAATATGACCCACTAATATCTTACCAATTTCCTTCCAAATACTGCTGAAATTAACACATAAACTATCAGGAAAAGCAAAAGTCATTCCAACAGTGTATGTTACATGCATTGGGCCAGGCCCTGGACAAGCATAACGCAAGTGTGCTTCAAAGTATGAAAGGTTCATGAGTCAACTAAGTCTAAAATATCTGTATGTAGGGGGTTTCAGGTGCGGGGCTAAATTCTAACAGTCTCTGAGTACTAGAAGCACTTAGTCAGAGGTAAATTGAAAGCAGTGCTAACTTAGGCACAACTGCCCCGCGATTAATCAGAAAGTCACCCAAATTATTTTTTAAAAGCTGATGCACCTACGATATCACTTCCAAGTACCCCAAGGCGATCTGCAGAGCAGATCCTGCACACGAGAGGGAATTCTCTACTGAGTGGCCCCCTGAACTGTCCAGGTGGGAGTGCTCTCCTCCAGGGCAGACGCGCCTGCACGTGGGGGGAACCTTCACTTCCCGGGACCAGAGGGGTCGTGGGGGGAACTTCACTCCCGGGACCAGAGGGGTCGTGGGGGGAAACCACTTCCGGGACCAGAGGGGGTCGGCCCCGTGTATGCGGTCACAATCTCATCTCGTGTCCCATGACGCTGCCTGACATCAGAGGCCACCCTTCGAGGTGGGTGGGCGATTTTTTTAAGTATCTACACGTGGGGGGGGGGTCACAGAAGGACCCGTTTAAGGCGATCTTTCACACGGGGGGCCGGGAGGGCGAGGTACCAAGACAGTCCAAGGGCATCAGAGAGGGTCCTGGCCTCTCAGAACCCCCCCAACTCTAACTCCCCCGGGGGGAGGGGCTAGAAAGTGTCCCCACCAGCAGACCCCTTTCTTCAGCCTCCTTGTTGACCCAATTCCCAGGCCCGTGCCTCCGCGGGGCGCCCAGGGTCTCGGCTCCAGGCCTCCCTGCCCAGCGGCCTTGCTCCCCCAGCCTGGGCGGGAGGAGACCCGGGAAGCCGCGCCCGGTTCCCGGGGGTGGCGGGGGGGGGGGGGGTGCAGGGCCTAGGCCGCGCCTCCCAGCCCAGCGGCCTTAGGCCCGAGGCGGGACCCAGGGGTCGGGGCGGCGGGCCGGGCGCCGGCTCACCCACCTGGGTTGCCAGTCATTCCAGCTCCGCGGGTACCTGGTGCCGCCGCCGCCGCTGCTCAGCCGAGACCCCGGGGCTCTGCGGCTCATTACCTTCCCCGACACGACATGGCCAAGCGCCGCCGCCCGAAGAAGCGCGAGTCGCCGCCCGAACCAGCCGCCGCCGACACTCCGCTCCGGCCCGGGGCTGAGGGGGAAGCGGGGGAGGAGGAGGCTGACGGCCGTTCCGGGTTCCGCCTGAGCCCGCAGCGCAGGACGGGAGGGCGGGAGCGGCGCGGCGACGGGGAGGCGGAGGAGGCGGAGGCGACGTCTCTGCCAGGGCCGGACGAGGCCCGCGACGCCCGGGCCCAGAGGGAGGAGAACGGCGAGGAGGCGGCGGCGGCAGCTCCTCACGCTCACTCGGCCACAGCTTCCCCGCCTCCCGGCTCCGCCCGCCGCACCGCCGCGGACGCACGGCATGCTGGGAGCGAGGGGCGGGGCCGGCGCCGGGCAGGGGGCGGGGCGCGCCTGGTGGGCGTGGCCAGCGGCCCGCCCTCCCGCGCCTGCAGCTCACCTCTACTCCCCGCGGGCCGCGCCAAGGTCCCGGCCCGGCCGCGGGGGCTCATGGGAGAGGGGATCTCCGGCACCACCCCGACACGCACACCCTCCCAGCAAGCCCGGGAAAGCACCTGACCCCCGAGGGCTGCGCGCGTGCGCGCACATGCTGCAGGGTTCACGTGCGCCCACCTGCCCCACCCCGTTGGGTAGAAAGTGAACCAGCCCCCACCTGAAGTGCGACCGTCGAGTCCTGACACCTCGATCATTTCTTCACTTTGTAAAAAACTAAACTAGATGGAAGGAGCACCCTGGGCCACCATCTCCTGTCCCTCCAGGAACGATGCTTTGCAATCCTGTCGCCCCTGCCCACCTCCCCCACCAGAAAGTCTGGCTAGCGAGGTACAAACCCCAGCACTCTGTCTCCCACCCCAAAAGACTTCGCTAATGCACCTAACACAGCACGTGGATGCTGATCCTCCTACAGAGAACAGGTGCACAAGATGCACATCAAAATAAGGTGACCAGACGTCCCGCCCAAGTCCCAATTTTTTAACATGTGTCCTGCGCCCCACGGCGTTTTTTAAAAAGTCCCGATTTTTGGAAAGAATGCACGACAAGCTAGGGAACGGGGGGGAGATAGACCCAATTTTTAATCAAGAAACCCCTCCCCCCCAGTCCATGGTGTCCCGCTTTACCAATGTTAAAGTCTGGTCACCTTAAATTCAAACAGGTAATGGGAGTTACCTGGGGGTAGCACAGTCAAATGGTCTTACCCTTCTCTGTCCAGAGGGTCTTAACCTATTTTATGTTGCATGAAAAAAGTCTTTATATGTCGCTTGTATAACTTAAAATTATTACCGAAAGGACTTGAAGATTATGAGATGTTGCTATCTCCACGCACATACTTCCTCAACCTGTGGCCCCTGGCGTATCCCCACCAAATCCTCAGTAAACTTGATCTTGCCAGTTCTAAAGGATGGAAAGTTAGATTTCCCAGCGACCCCCACCCCCACCTTGCCCATCTCCCAATTCAGGGGGAAAAGAAACTCCTGCTCTGAACTGGGGCTGATTACTCAGCCAAAGCAGAAATTCCCACTAGGTCAACCCCAAGCCTGGTCACCCACATGTGTAAAACAAAGAATACACCTGAGTTGAGAGGGAAATACCCCACACGTGCACATTCCATCCTGAACTTTGCCCTGGTCCCCCCACACGTGCCCACCTCCCTCTTGCTGAAGAGAGGATATGAGGGAGGGTGCTACCTTTTGTCAATGAAGCCTTCCTTAAAAGAGATACTCTCTATGTTTATCATTTCCTCTTCCCTAGTCCCCTATGAAGAGCAAAAGTCCCTCCTGAAGCAAGTCCCAAGATTAGTCCCCTTCTTCCGTCTGATGCTCCCTGGGAAACTGCTTCCTGCCACAAGATTATTTTGGTTTCATTTGTAGTTCATGTTTAGTTACATAAGCAATAATGAATATATTGTCTTTACATATGTTTTTAATGTGCAGCCTAATCATGACTTATTCTTTCATTCAACATTCAGGAACATTTATTGAGCATCTATTAACCAAGCAATTAGGGACATGGACAGTGATTAAGACTCAACCCCTGTCCTCCAAGAACTCTGGGGTTAGCCATCAGAAAGATATATTTGTTATAAGAAATGACTGAGGGGAAGGGAAAGCCGGGACGGCTCAGCGGGTTGAGCGCTCGCTTTGAGGCCACGAGGACCGGGGATCGAATCCCGGCTCCGGCCCAGGCAGGACCCACATGCTGAACTGGGGAGTTCCCACAGTTCGGTTCTCTAACTGTCTCTGTCTCTGTCTCTCTCTCTATCTGTCAAAAGTAAAATAGAAATAACTATGCACTGAAGACA
>PVKE010034414.1:0-17410 GCA_004027555.1 Craseonycteris thonglongyai
GTTGAGCGCTCGCTTTGAGGCCACGAGGACCGAGGATCGAGTCCCGGCTCCGGCCCAGGCAGGACCCACATGCTGAACTGGGGAGTTCCCACAGTTCGGTTCTCTAGCTGTCTCTGTCTCTGTCTCTCTCTCTATCTGTCAAAAGTAAAATAGAAATAAATATGCACTGAAGATAAAATAATTACTCTCTATAAATATATATAAAAAAAAAAAAAGAGTTCCTTATATATTTTGGATACACATATTTTGATAGCTATGCAAATATTCTCTGCTAGGCTATGGCTTGATTTTTAAAATTTCTTAATATGTATTTTAATTGGAAAAAGTTTTTAATTTTGACAAAGTCCAATTTATCATGTTTTCCCTTTTATACACAGGCCTTTTTTTAAATCATGTCAATGAAAATTTGCCTCTTGTAAGGTCATGAAGATCATTTTCTCCATTTATTCTAGAAGCATTTTGAATTAAATTTTTACAGTTATTTATAGGATCTATCAAAGTTAATTTTTTTGCATGTGATGAAAGGAAAGACTAAGAATTACTTTTTTCCCATATTGTTATGCACTGGCTCTAACAGCATTCATTGAGACCTCCTTTCCCTGCTGAAATGTGTTAGCACTTTTATCAGACACTGTGATCACACATGTGTGTGTCTACTTCTGGGTCTCCTGTCCTGTCACTGGGGTCTCTGCAGTGTCATAGTACCATAGCTGAATGAGTCCGATGGTACATATGCCTCACAACTGTTCATATTCTTCAGGATCATCACAGGAATTTGGAGTCCTTTGTATTTTCATACAAATTTTAGAATTGGCTTCCAGTTTCTATAATAAACCTGCCAAGATTTTGAATGACTCACTGTTTTCCATGGCCCTTGGCACTATTCTCTAAGACAGACTTCCCATCTAATTCTTAAAAGAGCCTTGAAAAAGTTGTATTGAGCAACTTTCCCAGCCCCTCCTGGGGGCCCAGAGACCTTTTGACATTTTGAACATATCGCTACCTTTTAGTCCAGACAGGCAACACTTACAAGTCTGTAGATGTCTTTCTGAGCCTTCCAGCCACACACACCCTGTTCTTTTTGATATCAACATCTCTAAATTCAGTCACTGTCTCTCTGGGCACTCTAGGGTGCTATGGAACTGCCTCCTTAAGATTTCTGGAGTCCCTTTTGTCCATCAGGGGACATCTACTAAGCATCATCTTGATCTTTTAGGATTTCAACAAAGGTACTGACAGGCATGTCCTTGATTGAGATCAAGCAGTTGTATCTCCAATCCAGAGCACACTACCTCTCTCTCATGGGGATCAGCAAACTACAAGCCCATAGGCCAAATTTCACCCATTGCTTTCTGTGTTTCTGGCAAGCTTGTGATGACTTTTACATTTTTAAATAGTTGACTGAAAACCAAAAGGAGAAGATTTCATGAAACATGACAATTATATAAACCTTGAAGTTCCATGTCCATAAATATATTTTTACTCAAACACAAGCGTGCTTATGCATGTGCATACTATCTATGGCTGCTCTCTTGCTCCAGTGGCTGAGCTAAGTATCTACTACAGAGATGGTTCAGCCTGCATGGCCTGGTCCCTCAAGGAAGTTTGCTGACCCCTTCTTTATTATATACTCTGTAGCCTCTGCTTGAGAATTGGCCTGTTCTATTCTTTAATTTTTTTATTAAATTTGTTGGGGGTGACATTAGTTAGTAAAATTATATAGGTTTCAAGCGCATAATTCTATAGTACATCTTCTGTGTGTTGCATTGTGTGTTCATCACCCAGAGTCAGTTCTCCTTTCATCACCATATATTTCCTCCACCCCCACCACACCACCCTGCCCCCTTACCCTCAGGTAACCAATAAACAGTTGCCTGTGTCCATGAGTTTTTGTTTCTTTGTCCTGTTCCTTTGCTTTCAGTTTTATATCCCACATTTGAGTGAAGTCATATGGTTCTCAACTTTTTCTGTGTGACTTATTTCACTTAGTATGATAATGTCAAGATCTATCCATATTATCACAAATGGCAGTATTTTGCCTATTTTTATGACCAATATTCCATTGTGTATACATACCACCTCTTCTTTATTCAGTCATCTATTGAAGGACACTTTTTTTTTAGTTTATTTTTATTGTTTTTGACAGAGAGAGAGAGATACAGAGACAGAGACAGAGAGAAGGGGGAGGGCCCAGAACAGTCTCTGTAGTGGCACATCATCGGTTTTTCCACATAGTTTCATTCCACAGGTGGGTGCAGGGCTGCACAGGGCAGGAACTGGGCTGGGGTCTCACCCCAGTGAGAACCAAACTGGGGGCACTCCCCAGTTCAGCATATGGGTCTGTACTTGCTGGGGCCAGGATTCGATCCTTGGTCCCCGGGGCTGCAAAGGGAGCGCTTAACCCACTGAACCATCCCGGCTTCCCCGAAGGACACTTTAGTTTCCATGTCTTGGCCATCACTGAAGTGAACATCAGTGTACATATATTGTGGACAAAAGTTTTCAGAGTTTTTGGGTAGACACCCAGAAGAAGATTGCTGGGACATATGGTAACTATTCTTAATTTTTTTTTATTGTTTTTGAGAGACAGAGAAAGAGATACAGAGACAGAGAGAGAACTGAACTGGGGGAACTCCCCCGTTCAGCACATGGGTCCGCACGGGCCAGGGCCAGGATTCGACCCTGGGTCCCCGGCGCTGCAAAGTGAGCGCTTAACTCACTGAGCCATCCCGGCTTCCCCTATTCTTAATTTTTTGAGGACTCTCCATACTGTTTTATGTAGTAGCTATACCAGCACTGTATGAGGGTTCCTTTTTCTCCACAGCCTCTCCAGCACTTGTTATTGCGTGTCTTATTTATTTATTTATTTATTTATTTTAAAAGATTTATTTTGGGGAAGCTGGGATGGCTCAGCGGGTAAAGTGCTTGCTTTGCAGACCTAGAGACTGAGGATTGAATCCTGGCCTCAGCCTGTGTGGACCCCTATGCTGAACAGGGATGTGCTTCCCATGTGGGAAGCCTCCAGTTCATTTCTCACCCACACCACTGGTTTGGCTCCTGGCTAGAGGGGGCATGCTTCTCACATTGAAAACACAGCCCAGTTCAGCATTTGAGTCCACATGGGCCAGGGAGGCAAGCCCTCAACCCACTGAGCCATCTCAACATCCCCACGTGTCTTATTGATAATAGCCATTTTAACAGGTGTGAGGTAATATATCATTGTGGTTTTGATTTGCATTTCCCTAATTGCTAGTGAAATTGGGCATTTTTCATATATCTGTTGGCCATTTGTATGTCTTTTTGGAAGAAGTGTTTGTTCAGGTCCTCTGTCCATTTTTTAATTGGATTGTTTATTTTTTGTTATTGAGTTGTACGTGTTCTTTATATATTTTGGATATCAGCCCCTTACTGGAGTTGCTTGCAAATGCCTTTTCCCAGTTGTGATGTGGTTTCATTCCACACAGGTGGATGTGGGGCTACGTGGGACAGGAATCGAATTGCAGGAGGCGAGAACCTTCACTACCATCCCAGCAGTTACCAATTGCACCACAGTTCAGCATATAGGTTTGCATGGGCCAGGGCTAGGAATTCAACCCCAGACCTTGCAATTGCAAGGCAAGTGCTCAACTGTTGAGCTATTTCAGCATCCCTGTTTCAGGTTTCTTTTGCTGTACAGAGCTTTTTATTTGATTTCACTAATTCTTTCCTCCATCTGGTCAGCTTTGCTTCCTATGCTAGCTATTTCATTTTTCATTTCATTTATTGTGTTGTTTATCTCCAGATTTTCTATTTGCTTCTTTTTTATAGATTCAATTTCCTTTCTGAGATTACTTAGCTCCCTCTGCATACTCTGCCAATTTTCTTTGATCTCTTTGAGTGTTTTCAGAATTGCAGTTTTTAATTCTGTATCATTTAGCTTATGTTTTCATATCTTCAGGTTCCTTTTCTAGAGATTTTTCGTTTTCTTTCTGAGCACCTTTATTCACAAGGGTACATATTACTGTTGGAGCATTTCTTTTCCTGGACATGAGGACTTCTTCCCTGGTAGATGTGAAGAAATCTTTCTTTTACTTCCTAGCTGGTTTTGCTTCAGTGTCTTATAATATTTTCTCTTGTTTATTTGGTTTTCTCACAGTGGGAGATTTTCTACAAGTTGGGCTTCCCTTTGACTCAATCACCCTGGTCTGTATGCCTCCTCTTTGGGAAGATATAATGGGCGATGGTATTCTATGCCTCTGAGATCCCACTGCAATCAGAAGCTGCCACACCTGGCCAGGCTTCCTAGATCCCTCATCTGGCTTCAGCGGGAAGAGCGGGGGCAGGGTTTGTTGGGAAAGAGGCAGGTTTGTTTACATCACAAGGCAATGGTGGTTTCACAGCAGCAGCTCACTGAAGGTTGGCTCTGGGTGGGGCTGGCAGGTAAGCATTGGGAGAGAGCAAGGGGAAGCAGCCAGGCTCTGTGTCCAAGGACATGCAGTGCTCTAGATGGGGCCCCACTGCACCGAGGGCCTCTCTGTGCTTTAGCCCCCAGCACACTCCTGCTGCTGCCACTCCAGCCACTTGAACACCCACTTCCTGCTCCCATCACTGAATGACTTACACTCTTCAGGCCCCTAGCTCCAGCCACCAGACCCACGTGCTGGCAGCTGGACCTTCACTGTTATCACCCATGCTGATCTCTGGCAGCTGCTGGTGCCTGGCTCTGGCCTCCTGCATCACACTATGGCCACCCTCACTGCACCACAGCTGCTCCCCCAGCACTCCCACCAGGGCCTCTTGCCACCGTCAGCCGCGCCCGCTTTCTCCATCCACCCCACACTCTGGCATCTGCGCCTCTGCCTCTGTCTGTTCCAGGCCTCCAACCCACCCAGTCATTCTGCTCCTGGACCTGCGCCCCCACACTCCCACCTCAGTCAGTTTCTCCTCTGCTGGACTCTGGGTCCTGCTCCACGGCATGTCTCCACATGGCTCCCTTTCTTTCTCTTTCACTCGCCTCCCTTTCTCTGGCTTTTCTTGCGATGAGTGGGTTCCTCAGCCGAGGCTGTGTGTTGCTTAGGGATTCTCTGGTTGGATTTTAATTGTTTAAATTGTTGTCTTTCCAGGAGAGGTTTAAAGAGCTCCTTTCACACCGCCATCTTGATGACATCTGTACAGAGCTTTTTAGTTTGACATAGTCCCATTCATTTATTTTTGCTTTTACCCCTATTCTGAGTTTATCTTTTTTTATAGTACCTTATACTCAGCCAGAAGCAACCACTTGACTTTCATAATTCTGCCTGGAAGTTACCTTGCCAAGTTTCTCAAGTTCATTAAGTACATTTTGTATCTTCCAAAATACCACTGGCAACAGTTTTGTCACTTCACAATACAGGTCACCATTTTCCCAACTTCCTTGATCCATTTTCTTTTCTTTTTTTTTTTTTAATTGTTAAATTTATTGGGGTGACATTGGTTAGTGAAAATTACATAGGTTTCAGATGTGCAAGACTATATTATAGGAACCTTTTTCCATCCACCAGGTCCCAAAACCAATACATTTTTGTTATTTTTATAGAAATCCCTAATATCTAGATACTGATTTCTGTCATTTATCTATTGCCACAGTAATGCTGCATTACAATGAACTACAAAACCCTGGTGTATATAGTGGTAGGCATTCATTGAGCTCACATGGTTGTGAGCGGCCTATAATAGACTAAACTGGAGTTCTGGACTGTGATCCACACATCTTTCACTGTCCAAGGGCTTGCTGGGCCATGTCCTCAGACAGTGGTGGACAGAAAATTCTTTTCCAAGCCTCTGCTTACAAGTCTCAAATCCATCCCGCTGACAAAGCATGTCATGTGGCAAAACTCAGATCCAGGATTGAGAAAATGCATAACACCTCTTGATGGGAGTGAATTCAGAGACACATGGCAAAGGGTTTAGATGCAGGAAACAATAAAGAATTGTATCCATGAATGAAGTTCATGTCCCCAGAATTTGTCATTTACTACTTAACAAATGATGTAAACACTTGATACAGTACATCCATTTCCCCCTTCAATTCCTTATGCTATCATTCTGTTTTACTTCTGCCCATTACATTGGCATTATTATTGCATTAAACCAGGCCTGGACAGACTTTTTTAGGGAAAGAGCTACTTCTAATTTTCTTCAGGTGTCGTGGTCCACTAGCTATTTTTACTTGCTCAAGTACATACAGCCAGTGCAATTGTGAAGAGCCAATTCTCGCCTCTAGCAGCTATACGTGTGCATGTGAAAATTTGTTGTTGTTGTTTTTCTTTTTTACTTTTAGCTGCCGAGCCACTAGGTGTTGGCATAATGTGGTGTGTGCTATGACACCTTTTTCTTAATTCAGGCAGTCTCCCCAAAATTGTGTGGTGGTCCACTGATGGACCACAATCGACATCTTGCCCAGCCCTGCTTTAAACCTTCAGTAATCCTCAAACATATTTTCAATAGTCTCATTTTAAACCACATCCAAGAAATGATTGACCCACAACCCAAATTCAGATCACTTTGAAACCAGGACCAATCACTTCCCAGCAACAACACTCATCCCCCAGTTTAATCTTATAAATATTTGTACCCTAGCATCTAGGGTGTGTATGGGGGGCAGGTGGGGGGCATGCACATCCACTGTCTCTATAGTTCCAGATCATAGCCACCCTTCAAAGAGCTCTCATTCTAGCATTCTTTCCCCAAATTGATCTGTCTCCCCTCCTCAGACATCAGTGTCATTTCACATGTCTTCCTTTGACCTTTAAGGGCACAGAATTAGATTCATCCTAATTCTTGGCTCAAAAAATTCTTTATTGCTTTATGCATGGTCTTCTTTTATGTTTGTAATAATTTGATGCATTTCCCATGTACACAGCACTCAAACAGGGAGAATGGAACATTAATAGTAACTTCATGGTCCTGCCGCATCCTGATCCTCTGTGCTTCTCATTTGAGGGAATTTTTCACCACAAATTTTTTTTCTTTCTTTTATATTGTGTTAAAATACACACAACATAAAAGTTACCATGTTAACTATTTTAAGTTGTCAGTTCAGTGGTATTGAGTACATTCACATCATTGGGCAGTCATCACCACCAGCAACCACTAGAATTCTTTGTATCTTGCAAATGTGAAACTCTATGCCTATTAAACAATAAATTCCCATTTTCCCCTTGCACTAACCTCTGGGAACCACCATTGTACTTTCTGTCTTTATGATTTTGACTACTCTAATTACCTCATGGAATTATACAGTATTCTTTTGTGACTGGTTTATTGCACTTAGCATAGGTTCTCAAGGTTCATCCTTATTGTAGCATGTTGCAGAACTTCCTTCCTTTTTGAAAGCTAAATAATAGTCCATTGTATGTGTCCGCCATACTTTGATCATTCATTCATTGGTCAGTGGACACTTGGTCTTCTTCCGTCTTCTAGCTATTGTGAATAATGCTGTTATGAACATGGATGTACAAATATCTCTGTAAGACCTTGCTTTGAAATCTTTTGGTTTTATATCCAGAAGAATTACTGGATCAAATGGTAATTCTGTCTTTAATTTTATGAGAAATTTCCATACTGTTTTTCCACAGCAGCTGTACCCTTTTACATTTCCACTAACAGTGCACAAGGATTTCTGTTTCTCCACATTCTTGCCAATACTTGTTTTATGTTTGTTTGTTTTTTAAAGATTTATTTTTATTGTTTTTGACAGAGAGAGAGAGAGGGATACAGAGACAGAGAGAAGAAGGAGGACCCAGAACAGTCTCCATAGTTGTACGTTATTGGTTTTTCCACGTAGTTTCATTCCACTGGTGGGCGCGGGGCTGCACAGGGCAGGAACTGGGCCGAGGTCTCACCCCAGTGAGAATTGAACTAGGGGCACTCCCCAGTTCAGCATATGGGTCCTCATGGGCCAGGGCCGGGATCCGACCCTGGGTCCCCGGGGCTCCAAAGTGAGCACTTAACCCACTGAGCCATCCCGGCTTTCCGTTTTATGTTTTTGATAGTAGCCATCCTAATGGGTGTGGGGTGCTATCACATAGTATGGTTTTTTTTAAGATTTATTTGTATTGTTTTTGACAAAGAGACAGAGAGAAGGGGGAGGGCCCAGAGCAGTCTCCACAGTTGCACATGATTGGTTTTTCCTCATAGTTTCATTCCACAGGTGGGCGTGGGGCTGCACAGGGAAGAAACTGGGCCAGGGTCTCACCCTGGTGAGAACCAAACTGGGGGCACTCCCCAGCTCAGCATATGGGTCTGCATGGGCCGGGGCTGGGATTTGATCTTTGATCCCCAGGGCTGCAAAGTGAGCGCTTAACCCACTGAGCCATCCTGGCTTCCTGCTGTCACATAGTATTAATTTGTTTTTTCCCAATGATCAGTGATATTGGGCATGTTTTTATGTGCTTATTTGTTATTCATATCTCTTTTTTGGAAAAATGCCTATTCAAGTTTTTTGCACATTTTTTGAATCAGGTTGGTTGTTTTAGTGTTGAATTTTAGGAATTCTCCATGTGTTTGGGGTATTAATCCTTTATCAGATACATGATTTGCAAATATTTTCTCCCATTTTTTTGTATTGCCTTTTTACTCTTGTAAATAGTCTCTTTTCATATACAACATTTAACATTTTTTATGAAGTTAAATGTGTGTATTTTTCTTTTGTTGCTTTGGTGTCATAGTTAGGAAATCATTGCCAAGTTCAATGTTATGCAGCTTTTGTCCGATCTGTCTTTAAAATCTATAGAACCTTAATTTTGGCCTAACATATGATCTAGCCTGGAAAATGCCCCACATGCACTTGACATTATGTGTATGCTGTTGTTATTGAGTGTTCTGTATATGTCTGTTATATTTAGCTGGTTTGTTGTGCTATTTAAATCCTCTATTTCAGGAGCCCCCAGCCCCCCAGGCTTCAGACCAGTACCAGATTGTGGCCTGTTAGGAACCAGGCTGCACAGCAGGAGGTGAGCAGTGGGCTAGTGAGCAAAGCGTCATCTGTGTACAGTTGCTCCCCATCTCTCATATCACCACCTCAGTTCCATCACCTGTCAGATTAGGGGGCATTATATTCTCATAGGAACAAGAACCCTGTTGTGAGCTGCTCATGCAAGGGGTTTAGATTACATGCTCCTTCTGAGAATCTAATGCCTGATGATCTGAAGTGGAGCTGAGGCAGTGATGGTAGCACTGGGAAGCAGCTGTAAATACAGATTAACATTAGCAGAGAGGTTTGACTGCACAGACACTATAATAAATCAATTACTTGCAGACTCCTATCAAAAACCTGTGAGTGGTAAGTGACAGTTAAGCTGCATCTGGTAACAGGCTTTATAGTGGCAAGTGAGCTGTGTAATTATTTCATTATATATAAAAATGTAATAATAATAATAGAAATAAAGTCCACAATAAATGTAATGTGCTTGAATCATCCCAAAACCATCCCCCCACCCCTGTCCGTGGAAAAATTGTCTTTCATGAAACTGGTACCTGGTGCCAAAAAGGTTGGGGACCATTGTTCTATCTTGTTACTTATCTTCTGTCTGGTTGTTCTTTCTATTATTGACAGTGAGGTAGTAAAGTCTCCAATCATTATGATATAACTGTCTATTTTCCCCTTCAATTTTTTTGGGTTTTGCTTCATATATTTTAATGGTGTGTCATTGAGCGAGTAAATGTTTCTAATTGTTATATTTTCTTGTCCTCATGGTAACAGACCCCTTTGTCTGCAGTAGCAGGTAGACCAGGCAGACCTCCGGTGTTAGCAGTGTAGTTCTTGGGGCCAGAGGCTTTTCAAGGATATGGGCCTTTCTGTTCTTCCTGCAGAGTAGTGCACCTGTGCTAGGCCCTGGGGACAGGAATATATGGGAGGCTTCTACTCCATGCAAGAAAGGAAGCAGGCTTTTTTTCTGAGTCTCCAGGAGCAGCTGGCCATCTCTGGAACACCTGCAATGAAGGGCCTTCTCTCTGGTCCTTGCACTGCCCCCAGTATTGCTCATGAGCTCCCAATGGAGACCTGAAGAAAGTCCTACCCATGAATGCCAGTCTTTCACCTCTGGTTTCCCATTATCCTGAGCTGGCATGCTGCCAACATTGAAGAACTCATTGAAATTATAGCTGGTTTCTTCCTACCTATCTCTATGCTGCACCTTTTTCTTTGTGCCCTGTCAAAAGTGAAACAGCTTGTGCCAGGCTCATCACTGTGGTCTTCTGTCTGCCTGATTTTGTGTGGCCTCCATGTCCATGTGAGCACAATAAGGGTATTTTCTCCCATCTCTACACTAATGTTCTTGGTATCCCATGAGACTCTTCACTGCTGACTGGTTGGAACTCAGCCTCTCAGTCCCATGTGAGCTCTGGGCACTGTGAAGTCCAACCTGCCCTCCCTGTGGAATTGTACCTTCTACAGACCTGACTCAGGGTCCAGCAACAGATTGTGGGCACTCAGTCCCCTGTGTGCTCTCAGGAGCTCTTTCTCTTTGGAGTGCTCTCCTTCTGGTATTGTCCTGCAGATTTTAGCTGACTGTGATCCTTGTGCTTCACAGCCCGGATAGTACCTCAGGCAGGAGGCAAGGTCCTTGTAGACCTTGCCTGTCTGGTCTCTTTTCTCAGGGACCACAGCCCTGCCCTGCCTCATGTCCAGTGGGGAAATGATTGCCTCCTATGTGGACACATCTACTGCTTACTTCTGGAGGGAGGGCAGGTCCATCCCCATTGCCCTACCATGGCCTCATTGGAAGGACACAGGTAGAGTTTTAATTGGCTTGGTAGTTTCAAAGTTGTTTTCTAATTGCATTTTATAGCAACCTTTCCTAGCATTATACTCTGAGTCCATGGACTCTTGCTTGTACTCTGCACTCCTGTGTGCACCAGCTAATTATTCCATGCCTCTTCTCCTGCTGTCACCACACCAGCATAGCCAGCAGCAACCACAGACACTATTGGCATCCTACTTTCTGCTTCTTACCCTTAAGGTACACATGCATCAACTCCAAATGGGTTCCCCAAATACAGCCACCTTGGATCCTAGTCAGAGGGTCTTCAGACTGTAAGAAAAACTGGCTAAGCTGGCATGGAGCCGTGGGACCCGCTCACACATTGGTCAGGAAAGCTCAAGGTTTCTGGGACCAATTACTATATCCTTCAGCATAGAGAGGACAAAGTGATGACACTGCAAAATTCAGAGTTCCTTTCCTGTACACACATTGTACACCCCACAGTCATCCAGGAACTGAGCTGATAGACTATTTGCACTCAAGCTGCAGCAGTGGAAAATAAATAGGCTCAAATGGGTCCTGGCTCTTTTATCTCTCTTAGGAAGTATCATGTGATGTTTATATTCACACTTCACTGACCAAAGCCTGTGTCCCCATGCAGAGAGGGGGTCCAGTGGAAGACAGGAGCAAGAGAAGGAACCACTGGATGAACCCATTGGGCCTCACGGTTGTTCTGGGCATGTCTTGGGGACAGGCTTGGGAGGACCTCTCATGGGGCCTGTGCTTCTTTTCAACAGACTCTCCAGACCACCTGCAGGAGGTGCAGCTGCCTCTGATCCCGTTGCCTCTGTGCCAGCTGCTATATGGACACACATCATATATTCTGCCGGATATGGTGTGTGCCGGGGATCTCAAGAATTTGAAAACCGTGTGCGAGGTGTGTCCCACCACAGGGAGGGGGTGACAAGTCGGGGCTTTCATGTGTTCAAGTGCTTTGAGTCATCAGGGGCACTTCTACTGAGTAGGTGGGAGGGTCCCACAGGGACTGGCCCCTGCAAGGCTTGGGAGCACATTGCTATAGGCTGGGCGGGAGACCTCAGGGTGTCTTATGTACAGATAGGACTCAAGCCTCAGTCAGTGCCCAGTGCCATGTGGAACCCAGAGCTGGCTGGAGCAGCCCAGTGCTCTGCACCTGCGTGGCCGCTGTGCCTGCTGTCAGCCTGTGGCACCCACCCTGCTCTCCTGCAGCAGGGTCTGGCACTAGCAAGGTGGGGCTACAGAGTGAAGGGGCTCTGGGCCTAGCCATGCAGGATGGGTGCTGGGCCACCCTCGTGCAGGAAGTGGCAGCAGGCCCCCAATCTCTTGGTTCATAGGAAACTCATCTTTTCTTCCAGGGTGACTCTGGGGGTCCACTTGTCTGTGAATTCAACCATGTGTGGGTACAAATTGGAATAGTGAGCTGGGGCCGTGGTTGCACATTCCCTATGTACCCTGCAGTTTATGCTCGAGTCTCCTACTTCTCAACATGGATCCGTCATCACATAGAACACACACCCCCACCTCCTCAGCCATCCCCTGCCCTCTCCTCCACTCTGGGGACCACCATCAGTGTCCTTGTGACCACGCTGGCCATCCTGACAATGTTGTGAGGGCAATACCTTCACCCAGGCTTCCTCAGATGCATGCCTCTGTACCTGCTCAGCTCAGCCCCTCAGTTCTCTGGGCACCTAAATGAGGTGACAGCCACCAGCCAGGCCAAAGTGGGGTCAGAAAAGGGCTGAGCCAGGGCCCAACCCACAGAGGCGAAGCCAGTATCACTGCAGAAGGGTGGGGTGCCCAGGGAGAGTGGGTGCTTCGGCTGAATGCTCTGGCACCTGAGATTGGTTAAGATATTAAATATTTACAAAGTGGTCATCCTGGCAGTCCTGAGTCCATCTTGCCAGCTCCTTCATGCACACAGAGTGGCCCTTTTGAGATGACAGGTGGCAGGGTGAGAGGAGTTCAAACAAATGCAGTGTCTCTAGGAAAGACAACCACACAAACACAGGTCTAGGTCTTGAGTCCAGGCCTGAGGGCAAGGCACCATTTTAAATATTTAAAACTATCAATAGCACAGAGTTGTTAAGTACTTAAAATTCCAATTCAAAAATTCAGAAACATAAGCTGAGAGTAGACACATGGAAGGATCTAAAAAAATAAAAGCAGAAATCAATGAGCCAAACACCAGAAAAACAAACATATTAAAAATCTGGTTTGGAAAAGAAATCACTAACATAATCAAGGTATAAAATGAGACCAAAAATACACAAAACAAGAAATAACAAGGGGAAAATACCCATTAAATACAGAAAGCTTAAGAAATATCATAACTCTTATGTAAATAAATTTAAATGAAAAGTAACACATTTTAGGAAAAAAATAATTTACCAAAACTAACCCCAGTAGAGATGGAAGGTTTAAATAGAACAAATCCCATGAAAGAAATGGAGAAATTTAAGAACTTCCCCCTCCCAGTAAAAACCTTGGCTGAGATGGTTTTTTTGGGAACCACACTAAACCTTCCACTGCAGGATCGGACCAGTCCTGCCCAGACTGTTCCAGAGACAGACAGGAGAGGAGAGTGTCCTATGTTCCCTAGCAGCACATGTAGATGAGGACATAAATCTGACCACACAGAAGGAAGATTGAGACAATCCAATTTATGAATTCAAAAGCCTTAGTGAGAGATTAGCAAACAGAATCCAACTTTATTTTTTAAAATAGTATCTTGTAGTCAAGTAGGATTTATCCCAGTAATGCAAGGATGGTAAAATATTAGGAAACATATACTCATAAATATAATTCACCATATCTTTGCTTTGCTAAGGAGAATAATATTAATTAAAAGTCTTTCAACAAATTCAAAACCCATTTGCAATTAAAAAACAAAAACAAAAAAGATAGGAGTCAGTGGGTAATAAGATACATATACCTGAGTCTAAAAGCTAGGCTTTCCTTAGTGGGTAACAGTGCATTTTTTTCCTTTCTTTTATTAAATATTTTTATTGTTTGAGAGAGAGAGAGAAGGGGGAGGGCCCAGAGCAGTCTCCACAGATGCACGTCATCAGTTTTTGACATAGTTTCATTCCACACAGTGGATGTGCAGCTGCGCAGAGCAGGAACCAAACTGGGGGCCTCCCACAAGGGAAGCACACCTCAGTTCAGCATATGGGTCCACACCATCCAGGCTGGGAGCAGGACTCAATCCCTGGACTATGCGGCTGCAAAGCAAGCACTTAACCTGCTGAGCCATCCTGGCATCCACCTAACACTGCCTTTCTGCTGCAGTTTGGGTCACAGGAAGGCTGCCCCTTCTTGTCCTGCTCCTTCTCACAGAAGATTAGCCACCATGGCCACACAAGAGAAACATCCAGGGAAATGGACAGGAGCTGTTCAGACCCTCTTCTGTTGTAAAAAGGACTTGGAACGTATCCATACCCCCATTAGAAAAATGTGAAACTACCCTAAATAGTAAGAAAATTCAGTAGTCTCTAGATCAAACATAACAAAATCAGTTAGAACACATAAAATGGACGAGAAAACATCAATTATAATAGAAATAAAAGAGAGAGAGAAAGAGAAGATACTCATGGCCTTGGCAACAAATGTGAAAGTCAGTATGAGAAAATCTTTAAAATACTCATGGGGAAAAAAATGTTTGAATGAATAATAAGAAAGCTTATATTCTCAAACAGATGAAGTCAAAATATGTTTTTTTTCTGGAGCTACATAAACTGATTTCAATGTTTATATCTTTTTTATTGTTAAATTTATTAGGGTGACATTGGTTAGTAAAAATTGCTTAGGTTCCAGGTATACAGTTCTATACTACCTCATCTATATGTTGCATTATGTGTTCACCACCCAGAATCAGTTTTCCTTCCATCACAATATATTTGGTGAACAATCTGCTTATGTTTAACCAGGTTTGTGCCCCTGGGATGAATCCCCCTTGATCATGATATATGATCATTTTAAAGCATTGTTGTATTCGATTTGCTAGTATTTTGTTTAGGGTTTTTGCATCAGTGTTCATCAGAGATATTGGTCTATTGGTCTATTGGTCTATTGGAGATACTGGGTTTTTTTTGTGTGTGTTTTTCTTACCAGGCTTTAATATTAAAGTAATGTCGGCCTCGTAGAAAGAGTTGGGAAGTATTACCTCTTCAATTTTTTGGAGTTTGAGGATAGCTGTTAGTTCCTCCTTGAATTCCTGGTAAGATTCATTAGTGAGGCCATCTGGTCCTGGACTCTTGCTTTTGTAGAAGTTTTGGATGATTGTTCCAATTTCTTACTGTTGATTGGTCTGCTTAGATTATCCAATTCTTCTTGATTCAGTCTAGGTAAACTATATGTTTCTAGAAACTCATCCATTTCTTCCAGGTTGCAAAATTTGTGGCATATATCCCTTCATAGTATTATTGTATGATCATTTGTATTTCTGTGGTATTGTGATTTCCCCTATTTCATTTTCTAATTTGGATTATTTGTGTCTTTTCTTCCTCCCCCCCCCCCCTTGGTGAGCCTAGCCAAGGGTTTGTCAATTTTAATTTTTTTTGAAGAACCTACTCTTTGTTGCATTAATTTTTCCTATGTTTCTTGTTTCTTGAGATAGCCTTATAGTGATATAAATTTCCCTCTTATTACTGCATTTGCTGCATCCCAGTATTTTGATATGTTGTGTTTTCATTGTCATTTGTTTCTATGTATGCTTTTTAATTTTTTTCTCTGATCCAGTCATTTCTTAATAACATGTTGTTTAATCTCCATGTATATATGTTTTTTTCTGCTTTCTTTTTGCAGTTGATCTCCAATTTCAAAGCTTTGTGGTTAGAGAATGCACTTGGTATGATTTCAAATGTTCTTAAATTTGCTGAGGCTGGCTTTGTATCCCAGCATATGGTCTATACTTAAGATATTCCATGTGCACTAGAAAAGAATGTATAGTCCTGTGTTATACTATGAAATGTCCTATAAATGACAATTATGTCCAATTGCAATAACGTATTATTTAAAGTTGCTATTTCCATTTTTTATTTTCTGTTTGAATTATCTGTCCATAGCTGTCAAGGGGGTGTTTACATCCCCTACTATAGTTGTGCTTTTCTCAGTTTCTCCTTTTAGATCTGTTAATAATTGCTTTGTAAATTTTGGTGCTTCCTATTTGGGGGTATATATATATATGTCATGTCTTCTTGTAGTGTCCCTTTTATTGTTATAAAATGTCCATCTTTGTCTTTTATTACCTTTTTGATCCTGAACTCCATTTCCTCAGATATAAATATGATTATACCTGCTTTTCTCTGGATATCGTTTGCTAGGAGTATATTTTCCACCTTTCCCTTTGAGTCTATATTTGTCCTTGTGGCTAGGGTATATCTCGTGGAGATAGCATATGGTTGGATTTTGTTTTTTAATCCATTTTGCTACTCTGTGTCTTTTTATTTGTGAGTTCAGTCCATTTACATTTAGGGTGATGATTGATATATGAGTTTTCTATACCCATATATTTGGCTCCCCCTTCCTCCTCACCCCTCACCCCTTACCCTCAGGTAACCACTAAATTATTAACTGTGTCCATAAGTTTTGTTTCTTTGTTGTTTTCAGTTTTATATTCCACGTATGAGTGAAGTCATATGGTTCTTGGTTTTTTCTGTCTGGCTTATTTTGCTTAGCATGATGCTCTCTAGGTCCATCCATGTTGTCAAAAATGGGAGTATTTCATCTTTTCTTACAGCTGAGTAACATCCCATTGTGTATATGTACCACAACTTTTTTTTAGGATTTATTTTATTGTTTTTGACAGAGAGAGAGAGACAGAGAGATACAGAGAGAAGGGAGAGGGGCCCAGAGCAGTCTCCATAGTTGTATGTCATTAGTTTTCAACATAGTTTCATAGGTGGGCACAGCACTGTGCAGGGCAGGAACCACGCATGGGAGGCATACCCCCACGAGCAGGGAGCCTCCCACATGAGAGGTACGCCCTGGGCAGTAGCCAAACTGGGGACTGCCCACCTGGGAAGCTCACTCCAGTGGGGAGGGGGACACACCCCACCTCAGCATATGGGCCATATGGGCCAGATCTGGGACTGGGACTTGATCCTCAGACCCCAGGGCTGGAATGCGAGCACTCAACCCTCTGAGCCATCCAGGTTTCCCCCACAACTTCTTTATCCAGTCATCTATCAAGGGGCACTTTGGTTGTTTCCATGACTTGGCCACTGTGAACACTGCTGTGATAAACATTAGGGTGCATATGTCTTTGAGAACTAAGGTTTTAAAATTTGGGGGTAAATATCCAGAAGGGGAGTTGCCACATTATACGGAAGCTCCATCTTTAGTTTTCTAACCTCCACACTGTCCTCCATAGTTGTTGCATAAATTTACATTCCCACCAGCAGTGTATGAGAGTTCCTTTTCCTCCACAGCCTCTCTCCAGCACTTGTTATTCCTTGTTTTGTTGATTATAGCCATTCTAACAGGTGTGAGGTGGTATCTCATTGTGGTTTTAATTTGCAGTTCCCTAACTGCTAGTGGATGTTGAGCATTTTTTCATGTATCTGTTGGCTATTTGTATGTCATCATGAATGAGGCGTCTGTTCAGGTCTTCTGCCTGTTTTTTAATTGGATTGTTGTTGTTGTTGTTATTG
>PVKE010034415.1:0-17417 GCA_004027555.1 Craseonycteris thonglongyai
ACAGAGACAGAGAGAGAACTGAATTGGGGGAGCTCCCAGTTCAGCATATGGTTCCGCACGGGTCGGGGCCGGGCCGGGATTCGATCCTCAGTCCCCGGCAATGCAAAGTGAGCACCTAACCCACTGAGCCATCCTGGCTTCCCCTCCACAGCCAGTTCTGATGACCCTTCTTCAGACTATGGGAATCTCATAGCCTCAGCTTTCCAAGTTAATGCCATGAATGAGGAGAACCTGCTTTGTACATGGTCTTCAGCTTCATTTAGACAGAAATTTTCACCTCCCAGCCCCCAAACTAGAAAGTTAGCTTTTGAACCAACGGGACAAAGAATAAATCACAAGACAAATTAGAAAATGTCTTGAAACAAAGAAAAACAAAAACAAAAACAAACCAAAACTTAGGGGATGCAACAAAACATCCCAGAGGGAAGTTTTATAGTGGAAAACACCGATCTAAAATAAGAAAAAGAAAGATCTAAAATCAATTAGCCTAACTTTACACCTCAAGGAACTAGAAAAAAAATCCTAAATCCAAAGTTATCAGAAGAATAATAAAGAGTTGACCAGAAATAAAAGAGAATAGAAAAATAATGAAAAAATAATCAACAGATTTAAGAATTAGTTTTTGAAAAGATCAATAAAATTGACAAATTCTTTGCTAGACTTAAGACAAAAAGAGAAAAGACTCAAATAACAAAATCAGAAATGAAAGAGGAGACATTACAACTGATGCCACATAAAATTGAAAAGGTCTTTAGAGATTACTATCAACACTTATATGCTAACAAATTAGATAACCTAAAAGAAATTACTAAATTTTTAGAACCATATAACCTGCCAAGAGTAAATCATGAAGAAATAAAAATAAATTGAACAGACCTATAATTAATAAGGAGATCATAATCAAATCAGTAATCAAACACCTCCCAACAAAGAAAAGTCCAGGACTACATGGCTTCACTGGAGAAGTCTACCAAATATTTAAAGAATTCACATTAATCCTTCTCAAATTCTCTACAAAAATTAAAGAGAAAGGAACATTTCCAAAATCATTTTGTGGGTCCAGCATTACTCTGATACTGAAATCAAAGATACTGGGAAAAAAAAGAACAATATCCCAGATGAGTATTGATTTAAAAATCCTCAACAAAATACTAGCAAACCAAATTTAACATCTCATTAAAAGGATTATACATCATGACCAAGTGAAATTTACTTCTGAAACACAAGGTTGGTTCAACATACTAAAATCAGTCAATATAATACACCCTATTAACAGAATGAAGGGGAGGAAAAACCCACATAATCATTTCAATTGAGGCAAAAAAAGCATTTGACGATATTTAATATTATTTCATTCACTCAAAAAAATTAGGATTAGAAGAAAATTACCTGAACATAATAAAGGTCATGTGTGAAAAGCCTGTAGCTAAAATCATATGCAATGGTAACAAAACTAAACTATTTTTCTCTAAGATCAAGAACAAGACAAGGATATCCACTTTGACTACTTCTACTCAACATAGTACTGTGTATCCTAGCCAGAATAATTAGGCAAAAAAAAGAAATGAAAGATATTCATATTGGAAAGAAGGATGTAAAATTATCTCTACTCACAGTCAATCTAGTCATATATGAAAAACCCTAAACACTACACCAAAAACTGTTAGATCTAATAAATAAATTTATGAAGTTGCAGTATACAAAATTAACATGCAAAAATAAGTTTTATTTCTATACACTAACAATAAACAATCTAAAACTGAAATTAAGAAAACAATCCCACTTGAAATTGCATAAAATATAATAAAATACTTAGAAATAAATTTAACTAAGCAGTCAAAAAGACACAAATATATGAAAAGATATCCTATGTTTATGGATTAAGAGACTTAATATTGTTAAAATATTAATACTACCCTAAGTGATCCACAGATTCCATGTAGTTCTATCAAAATCACAACAGCATTTTTTTTCCAGAAATAAAAAATTTATTCTAAAATTTAAATGGAATCTCAAAGCACCCTGAATAGCAAAACAATCTTGAGAAAAGCAAAACACAAAAAACAAAGCATAGGACAGAGCTGGGCAAGACATTGTTGATTGTGATCCATTGGTAGACACCTAACCGATTTGGGGGTGACTGCCTGAATTAAGAAAAGATTGTCAGGGGAAGCCAGGATGGCTCAGTGGGTTAAGCGCTCACTTTGCAGCCCCCGGGACCAAGGATCAAATCCCGGCCCCGGCCCGTGGGGACCCATATGCTGAACTGGGGAGTGCCCCCAGTTCAGTTCTCACCAGGGAAAGACCCCGGCCCAGTTCCTGCCTTGTGCAGCCCTGTGCCCACCTGTGGAATGAAACTATGTGGAAAAACCAATGATGTACAACTATGGAGACTGTTCAGGGCCCTCCCCCTTCTCTCTGTCTCTGTATCTCTCTCTCTCTCTCTCTCTCTCTCTCTCTCTCTCTCTCTCTGTCAAAAACAATAAAAATAAAGCTTTTATAAAAAAAAAGAAAAGATTGTCATAGAAGGCACCACATTATGCCAGGGCCTGGTGGCTAGGCAGCTAAATATAAAAGAAACACATTTTTAAAATAATTAAATTTATTGGGGTGACATTGGTTAGTAAAAATTACTTAAGTTCCAGGTGTATACATCTACATTACATCATCTATGTGTTGCCTTGTGTGTTCACTACCCAGAATCTGTTCTCCTTCCATCACCATATATTTAATTCTACCACTCACTTCCACCCTTACCCTCAGGTAACAAGAAACGCATTTTTCACAGACATACATATAGCTGCTAGAGGTGAAAATTGGCTCTTCACAGTCAAGGAGGTTGTACTTATATGTGCTTGAGCAAGCAAAAATAAATAGCTAGTGGACTGCAATACTTGGATAAATTAGAAGTAGGACTTGCCCTGAAAAAGTCTGCCCAGGCCTGCTATAGACCTTACACTTTCTGATTTCAAATTGTATTACAAAGCTACAGTAATCAAAGCAATAAGGTACTGGCATAAAGACAGACATAGACCAATTGAGCACAACAGAGAGCCCCAAAATAAACTCCCACATATAAGTCAAATTATTTTCAATTTGGGTTTCAAGACACCACAATAAGGAAATGTTAGTGTCTTTAATAAATGGTGCTGGGAAACTGGATATCCACAGGCAAAAGAATAAAGTTGGACCCTTACTTTATACAATCTACATAAATAAACTCAAAATGGATTAAGACCCAAATGTAAGACCTGAAACTATAAAATCAGAAGAACACATAAATAATGTCAAACATTATGACATTGTATTTTGGAATGAATTCTTGATATGATGCCAATGCATAGGCAACAAAAGATAAAGTAGACAAATGTGAATACATCAAACTTTAAAACTTCTGTGCAGTTAAAAAAAAAAATCAATAGAATGAAAAGAAAACATAGATTTGAGAGAAAATGTTTGCAAATTGTAAATCTCATAAGAGGTTAATATCTACAGCAGTGGTTTTCAACCTTTTTACACTGGGGGACCAGTGAAAATAGAGAAGTTATTTTGGGGACTGCTAAGGCAGAAATAAAAACCATAGAACAGTGGTTTTCAACTGCTGGTCCATGGACTATGTCTGGTCACCAGAAATCACGAACTGACAGGAAATTTTTGGTAAAGTGGTGGTTGAAAACCACTAATCTAGAATATACAAAGAACTCTCACAACTCAACAACAAAAATCAAAAAAAACTGACTCAAAAATGGGCCAAGGACTTAGACATTTCTCCAAATGAGATACAAAAATAATCAACAAGCATATGAAAAGATCCTCTACATCACTAATTATTGGGAAAATGCAAATACACACCAAAGGAGACATCACCTTATATACACTAGGGTAGCCACTACAAAAAAAAAAAGAAGAAGAAAAAAAGTAAGTGCTAGAGAAACTAGAACTCTTACACATTGTTGGTGCGAATGATATAAAATGGTGCAGCCACAATGGAAAACAGTATGAAAGTGTCTCAAAAAATTTAAAATAGAATTACCAGGGGGGGCCAGGATAGGTTCAGCAGTTGAACATTTGCCTGTTGAGGTCTGGGGTTCGATCCCTGGTCCTGGCCTGTGCAACCTCATATGCTGAACTGCAGTGCAACTGGTAACCACCAAGATGGCTTGGCAGTGAATGTTCTTGCCTCATGTGGGAGGCCACCAGTTCCGTTTCTGCCCCATACAAACCATGTTACAACTAGTGATGTACAACTATGGATACTGCTGGGCCTTCCCCCATCTCTCTCTCTCTCTCTCTCTCTCTCTCTCTCTACTTCTCTCAAAAAGATTTAATAAATCTTAAAAAAAAAATAATAATTACCATATGATCCAACAATCCCAATTTTGGCTATATATATATGAGAGCTGTCTGAAAAGTATCCAGACATGTTACCATTCTTGTTAAATTGACAATGGCTGGGTTTTTTTTCTGGACAGCCCTTGTACACTTAAAAAATTAGGGGAAGCTGGGGTGGCTCAGTGGGTTAGGCACTCACTTTGCAGCCCCAGGGACCGAGGATCGAATCCCGGCCCCGGCCCGTGAAGACCCACATGCTGAACTGGGGAGTGCCCTCAGTTCAGTTCTCACCGGGGCAAGACCCCGGTCCAGTTCCTGCCCTGTGCAGCCCCACCCACCTGTGGAATGAAACTATGTGGAAAAACCAATGATGTACAACTATGGAGACTGTTCGGGGCCCTCCCCCTTCTCTCTGTCTCTGACTGTATCTCTCTCTCTCTCTCTGTCAAAAACAATAAATTAGGGAAAGCTGGGACGGCTCAGCGGGTTGAGCGCTCGCTTTGAGGCCCCGAGGACTGAGGATCGAATCCCGGCTCCGGCCCAGGCAGGACCCACATGCTGAACTGGGGAGTTTCCACAGTTCGGTTCTCTAGCTGTCTCTGTCTCTGTCTCTCTCTCTATCTGTCAAAAGTAAAATAAAAATAAATATGCACTGAAGATAAAATAATTACTCTCTATAAATATAAAAAGATATAAAAAAAAAACAAAACAATAAATTAATCTTAAAAAAAAAATTGAAAAGAAGATCTCAAAGAGATATATATACATTCTATGTTCATTGTAGATTATTCCAATAGCCAAGAAGTAGAAGCAATCTAGATATCCTTTGATGGATGAATACATAAGGAAAATGTGGCACATGCATAAAATAAAATATTATTCGGTCTTTAAAAAAAAAGAAAATTCTGTCATATGATACATTGTGAATGAAACTTGAAGACATTATGCTAAGTGAAATAAGCCAGTCACAAAAAGGCAAATATTGCATGATTCCATTTATACAAGGCATGTAATGTAGTCAAATCCATAAGAGACAAGAAAGTAGAATGCAGGTTGCCAGGGGCTTGGGGATGGGTACTTGGGAGTTATTGCTTAATGGTACAGAGTTCCAGTTTGAGAAGATGAAAAAGTTCTAAAGATGGTTGGTGATGATGGTTGAACAACAATGTAAATGTTCTTTTTTTTTTTTAAGATTTATTTTTATTGTTTTTGACACAGAGAGAAGGGGGAGGGGCCCAAAGCAGTCTCCATAGCTGTACATAGTCAGGTATTTTTGTTTTTACTCCACAGGTGGGCACCGGGCTGTGCAGGGCAGAAATCCGGCCAGGGGCCTTCCACATGGGAAGCTCGCCCTGGTGAGAACCAAATTAGGGGCACATCCCAGTTCAGCATATCGGTATGCACGGGCTTGGGCCGGTGTATGATCCTCAGACCTCAGGCAATAAGACAAACACTCAACCCACCGAGCCATCCTGGCATCCCCCAATGTACATGTTCTTAATGCCACTCAACTGTACACTTAAAAATGGTTAAGGTAGTAAATTTTTTGAAGAATTTATTGCAATGACATGGTTGTTAAAAATTACATAGGTTCCAGGTGTGCAATTCTATGTTATATCATCTATGTTTTGCATTGAAGGTAAGGAATTTTATGTTATATAAATTTTATTTCCACACACACACACATACAAAAAACAAAATAGGTATCCCTGAATGTCATCCCCAGAAATCCTGGTTCTGTAAATTCAAAGCCCAGAGATTTGCATTTTGAACATGCAACTGAGGTGATTTTGATAGGGGTAAACAAGCAGTAGGGATGCAGAGAGTAAATTCTTACTCATAATCCGGGAACCCTCTCAGGAGGGTGAGGACTCAGACTCTCTGGATAACAGAGAAATGCTTCCTGTTGCTGTGTTGGACTACTCAGTCTTCACTTTGCTGATAACTTGTGTTTGAATACCACCTGTGTGTAAAGTGCTGTGCTAGGATTGGGTAAGGGATATAAAATCCGGCTTTCATCTCGGGGAGATAGTCAAACACAAAGGAATTTAGAGTTGCAAAACTCAAGGGACCCTTGGTAAGTTCTAGCACTTTACCTTTACCTTTCCTCCTCTGAGTAGTGATGTCCAGTTCACAGGATTGTCCTGGAGACAAAATGAGATAAAACGTATGAAAGGTTTTTTTGTTTTTTGTTTTTCTGTAATCAGTTATTTAGAGTTTACTTTTAAGGTAAGTGCTTAAGTCTTGGCTCCATAAAGTACCAGGGTGGAAGTTCTCAATCCTGAGTACACATTAACATTACCTGAGGAGTTTTCTAAAACTACCTGTACTGGGGAAGCCAGGATGGCTCAGCAGGGTGATCACTTGCACTGCAACCCCAGGATCCGAGGATTGCATCCCGGCCCTGGCCCTGGCCCTTGCGGACCCATATGGTGAACTGGGGTGTGCTTCCCCAGTTCAGTTCCTGCCAGACCAGCTTCCCATGCGGGAGGCCCCAGCCTGGTTCCCACTTTGCCAGGCCCTGCGCCCACCTGTGGAATGAAACGAAGTCGAAAACTGATGATGTGCAACTCTGGACACTACTCTGGGCCCTCCCCCTTCTCTCTTGCTCTCTCTTTGTCAAAAACAATAAAATAAATCTTAAAAAAATAAAAACCTTGGGGAAAGCCGGGATGGCTCAGTGGGTTAAGTGCTCACTTTGAAGCCCCGAGGACCGAGGATCGAATCCCAGCTCCGGCCCAGGCAGACCCACATGCCTAACTGGGGTGTGCTTCCCAAATGTGGTGAGGCCCCAGTTCAGTTCAAAAAAAAAGACAGACTGGTCTGTCATAAAAAAAATAAATAAGAACCGCCTGTACTGCTATCCTCCCCTCTGAGGTTTTCATTCAGTTGGTCTGAAGAGGGGCCCGAGCATGGGCATTTTATAAAAAACCTCTCAGGCTTTTCAACTGGGAACTACTGTGTGATGGAACACGAGTAGGATGGAAAAAGCTCAGAGAGAAGGTCATATTTGTGCTAAACCTTCAAAAGATATGTAAGATTTGGGGAATAATATTTGGGGGCTAAGTAATATGTACACACAATATAAAATCTAAAAGTCCAAAAGGACCTGTGATGAAAATCCATCTTCCTCTCTCTTCTGGCCCCTCCCCCATTCTCCTCTCTGGAGCAAACAACTCTTACCAGTTCTTGTTTATACTATAGATATACCCTTTACAGTTGTTATTAGGATCTTGTCAGTTTGGTAAAGGGAAGGGGGAAAAAAGAAACAGGTGTCATTTTCTATTGCTCGACCTTTCACTAAGCGCAGAATGAGTTCAGCTTACAAATAAAAACCAAAAGGTTGATTTTCAGGGTGGTGCTTTTTTTATGGAAGAGGGTTGTTATTGCTTTCTTCCTGTGACAATATATTCTGAGTACGTTTTTACAATTACACCTTTTTTTTTACTGTGAGATAATTATAGATTTTACATGCAGTTGTAAGAAATGATGCAAAGAAATCCCATGTACCCTTTGCCTGAGTAGCTTAATTTTTAATTCCAGTGCTAATCAAGATACTTCAAATCAAATTCTTTGGTATGGTTTTGAAAAAAAAACTGTGCCTGGGAGTTGATGGGGAACTAGTAGGGGAGGGTTGAGGGGTGAAGAAGAACAAAGAGGTTTTGGTTTCTCTTGATAGCTGGGAAATCAAAACTCACAGGCTCCTGTGCCTACTTCCCCGTGGTGACAGATGCTGCCTCTCCATGTGCATGCTGGGAAGTCATGACCACACCAGGTGAGAGACACCAACTGCGACAGAGGCTTTCTCCAGTGAGGCTGAACCAGCCACTTCTACTGGCGTCCAGGCTCCAGGTCAGGACACACACGCAAGAGTGCTGGGCCTGTCTCGTCCATACCCCATCTTCCTGGTCATCAGACTCATCGAAACAATCAAATGAAGACAGCAAACCATTCCTGACTCTCTCTATTCCCCACCTTGTCTGTGATTTGCTTCTGGATTCCTGAATAATGCATCCCCCTATTAAAAGAGTTTCACAGATTACACGAAAACAGGGTAGCTCTGATCGCTTCCCTGCGTCCTTCCTTTTGAACTGCATTGGCAGGAAGGGGCGCCGAGTTAGCAAGTTCAAAAGGGGTTTTGTTCGACCCCATTCCCCTTTCACTATTGACCTGGGTCCTGCATGGCTGGTGTTCTGCTGAGGGTCAAGTTTGAGATTCTGTCAGTGGAAGACTTCTTAAGTTGTGTGTCTTCTCCCTGTGGATGATTTTGACCCAGCATTGGGTTCTTATGCTGATGTTATTTATGTTAACACTTCTAGGTACAATAATACTTGGTAGTCTGTCTGGTGCTTTTTGGTGAGAGAGCAGGTATAGGCACGTTGGACATCATTATATATCTTCCTTATGGCATTTAAGATATTCAACAGGGGCAAAGAGTGAAACCCAACCATCAGTAAATACAATCAGCTTGGCAATTATGTGAAAGGGAAAACTATGCATATATGTGAAATTTAGGCACATTCTCTTCTGTGTTAATAATAGCTACCATTTATTGGGTGCATAAGATAACCTGGCAGAATGTTGCTGTTTTACACACAGGATCTCCTTTTGTCCATATGACATGTCTGTGATACCTGCTAACCAAGCCTGCAAAGGTGAAATGATTCCCCAAGGTCTATACGGCTGGTAGGTGAGGCAGGGCTTGAACCTTGATCTGTTTGGCAGTAAGCTGAGAGCCTTAACCTGTTTGTGCTGTGTACAGCTGGAGAAGCCTTCAGACACCTTCTTAGGATAATACTCTGTGTGTGAAAAGTGAAATACATGGCATGACAAAGAAAAGCAATTGTATTGAAATATAGTTACCAGTTGTGATGGGCATCACTGAAGGTGACTACCCCAAACTTTGACAAGTGTGATAACTACTAGTTTCTATATTTGTTTTTTGTTTTGTTTTGTTTTTTCCTAGTTTCTGACTTGATGCCTTGGCATCTGGTACCTTGCTGATCCTGGAGAGACTAGCCTATTCCTAGAGATAATAAATAACATGGCTTTCCTATGCAAACCAACTGTCCACAACCCAAACCCAACCACTTCCTCTACTGGGCTCTCATATTCAGGGCCACTGTCCACCAGCCCTAATCATCCCAGGGCCAGGTAACAGACAACCAGGGGCTGCACCTAGGCCCCAGAGCCCACTGAATTTATTTAAACTAGCCAGTCCTAAGCCTTCTCAACATGCCTTGCCTGTGGAAACTACCAAAGGCTTCTGTCTATGTTTTCCCCCCACTTCCTCTGCCTCCTGGCTGACTCCAGTGATTCCCTTGTGACCCTATCCCCTACCCCATGGGATCTGTGAGTATAACTGCTCTGAACTGAATGTTTGTGCCCACCCCCACCCCATTCATGTTGACACCCTAACCCCCATTGGGTCTGTATTGGGAGTTAGGACTCTAAGGATGTACAGTGGGAAGGCTATGTGAGCACACAGTGCAAAGGTGCCAGTCTACATGCCAAGAGGAGAGCTCTCACCAGACACTAGCCCTGCCTGCATCTTGATTGTGGACTTCCAGCCTCCAGAGCTGTGAGGAATACATTTTCTACCACTTACGCCACCCAGTCTGTGGTGTTCTGGTGTAGTAGCCTGAGCAGATGAATACAATAACCAAGACCTTGTCATTGGCAATCATCTCCTGAGCAATTGACCTTGCTGCACCTGAATATAATAAAATTCACATTTTAAAACAACAAGGTGATATGCATGTCATAACAGACATTTAGTTCATTTTGATTTTTTGTTTTGATACCTACAAGGCTTAAGAATACTGCCTTGCAAAAAAAATATTAATATCTTGTTACAAATGAAATGACAACATGCATATCTCATTTTACAAAGCAACACAGGAAGCTTCTTGCAAGAAACAGTAGAATTATCCAAGACTTTGTAAGTAAAATTTGATTAGAAATAAGTATTTTGTCCAAAGATCATAGATTACATCTTCAATACAACTTACGTTAAAAAAAAAAAATGACTGCAAATTCACGGGCAACTTGGGTGGCATTATAATAAAAATAAGTTTTTAAAGAATTCTAAATGTTTCCATGTGTTCTCAGCCTTCTCCTTTCAAAGAAATGAATAGAAAATTTTGTAGCTATAAACTAAGTAGAGAAGCAAGGATTACAATGGAGGAAAATGTAGATATGTTCCCCAATTAGTAACTTTCATGATAGTTGCAGAGTACACAGGAGAGTGATCATACCAGAGTTAACCTGACCAGGCCAGTAAGAGTAGGATGTTTGATGTGTTCTAGAGGCAGGTATGATCAGAGCCCTGTTGAGATCAGCTAACACATTGAGCACTGAAAAGATGATTTCTCCCTTCTTCCCCTTCTATATAATTAAAATTAAAAATTATACCAAATCATAAAGTATTAGGTGGTCAAACAAAGTTTTGAGTTTTCATTTGCTGACAAATTTGACGCTTTGGGCAGGAGAGTGGGGGAGTGAAGAGGGGGGAGTTGGGAGTGGGCACCAGATATGTGGTGATGGAGGAAGAGCTGATTCAGGGTGGTGAGCACATAATGCGATGCATAGACGATGTCATGGAGAGTTGTACACCTGGAAACTATCCAATTGTTACCAAGCAATGCCACCCCAATAAACTTAACAAAAAAAAAATTGATGTTTTGGGGAAAAGATCTAGTGATCTTAGCAAAAACTGTTTTGGGATGCCTCTGCTTTAGTAGTAGTGAAAATACATGCTTTGTCTTTTTGGTAATTCAGCACTGGTTAGGGTCTTGCAAGGGAGGGAAATCCATTTTCATCTTGGAGCCCAGTCAAGCTCCCCACCCAAAGGAGCTAATGGTCCCAGTGATGGCACATGGCTGTACTGTGTCCCCTACCTGTGTCAGAGGTCTGCTGGCTGCCAGAACAGGGAGGGCTGATCCAGGAAGAGTACACATTACCATGCATTTTCATGAAGTTATTGAAGGACACAAGCTTTGTAGAAATTACCAAATAAATGGTACTTAAGCCAAACATTGGACAACTGTATTTAAAAAGACCAAGCAAATCTGTAAATGGTAATAACTATGAACAAGGAAACCCATCCATTCCAGTGTATTTGACACAAACCTAGAATAGCTTGATAAACACCCCTCCTCAAAACTGGTGGTTCAGCAAAATTGGAATAGCTTACATGCAAATAGTGGTAATTTCTTTAGACATGAAGAAAGCTTCCCTCCAGTTCTTCATGGACCAAATACAGATACGTGGTATGATCAAAAAAATATGGTGAGTGTTTAAATAAAAAATTTATAACAGTAAAAGACACATTGCCAGGAAAGCTGGGATGGCTCAGCGGGTTAAGCGCTCACTTTGAAGCCCTGAGGACCGAGCATCGAATCCCGGCCCTGGTCCATGCGGACCCACATGCTGAACTGGGGTGTGCCCCCAGTTCAGTTCTTGCCCGGACCTATGTGGGAGGCTCCCAGCCCAGTTACTGCCCTGCGCAGCCCTGTGCCCGCCTGTGGAGTGAAACTATATGGAAAAACTAATGTCAACTATGGAGACTGCTCTGGGCCCTCCCCCTTGTCTCTGTCTCTCTCTGTCTCTGTTTCTCTCTGTCAAAAATCAATAAAATAAACCTTAAAAAAAAAATAAAAAGACACATTGCCATTAAGTCCCCTCAAAACACTCCCCCATGCTTTGAACACACTTACCTCATCGTTCTTGCCACTTTCTGAAGCAGTTCTGGAAGTCCTCTTTCATGAGTGTCTTCAGTTGCGCTGTTGTGGCTGCCTCAATGTCTTGTAACAATTCAAAACATTTATCTTTCATGGTCATTTTGACTTTGGGGAAGAGCCAGAAGTTGCACAGTGCCAGATCTGGTGAATAAGGTGGATGAGAACACATCATAATGTTTTTATTTGGCAGAAATTGCCATACCAGAAGTGATGTGTGACACAGAGTGTTGTCATGATGGAGGATGAAACAGTTTGCCCATTTCTCAGACACGTAACGAAAAAGGACTTCCAGAACTGCTTCAGAAAGTGGCAAGAACAATGGGATAAGTGTGTTCAAAGTGAGGGAGAGTATTCTGAGGGGGGATTAATGGTAATGTGTTTTTTACTGTAATAAAATTTTTATTTAAACATTCACGGGATTTTTTTTATCACACCTCGCGTGTACCCTAAAGTCAGCTCTTCTCAGACTTTCCCATTGACACACCATTAAGGACAGAGAAGCAGAAAAAAAATCTCTGGGAGGTTAGGAAAAATAAGCCAAAACAGCCTATTTTAAATTTTGTAAGTTCAAAATTTCTTTAAAGTAGCATACTTGGGGATTTTTTTTTGTTTTTTTAATATGTGTGGATTTTTTATTTTACCATATTTACATGTCCACAGTTGTTTCTATTAAAAATGTTTTTATATTGCTCCCTAACATGTAACAACATTTCTGTAAGATCTGACCTCTCCTGTGTGCTTTGCCCACCTTGGCCTTCTACTGTATATCTCTGGAGAGATAGCCTAGTAAGAGAAGATGAACCTTGAGTTATATATAATATAATGGAGATGTACACATTGAGAAATTCTCAATAAATACCTGTTATTTTCATAAAAACATAAAAAACTCCTCCAGGAATTATCTATTATCATCTATCTATCTATCTATCTATCTATCTATCTATCTATCTGCTATGTATATATACTATGTATATATAATGTATATTTTATATTATATAAATATTATTAATATATAATGCATATTTATACTGATTCCAAACACTTCAGCCCTTAATAACTTAGATGTAACAAGTAAAGGGATCATTACTGACCTATAAGTTTCCTTTTTTTTTTCCTAAAAATAGCATGTCCCAGGGGCGAGCAATTTTTTTAAGTGGCTGTTTTCTCAGAAAGAAGAGGAAGTAAGTCCCAAAAGCTGGCCACAAGAAGGAACTGGTCAGAGAAGTACAAGTTACATGAACTTATGGGAAAAGAATGATTGTGTAATTCTAGTTTATGATAGTAATGGAAAGTTGGATGTGGTTAGGTAGATAGCCTAGACTTTGGTGAGACAGATCTAAAATGTTTTGGTAAATGTAAGGATTCCCTGATGGAGACCCCAAAGGTTAAGATGACAAGCATTTGGGAGAAGTGCTTCAAAATGAAATTCTAAATCTTCTAGGTCCATAAATCTTCTAAACAAGAATGATCTTGGATAGGAAGAAAAGGGAACATTACCTAGAGAGACACATTGGTAGTCTAGGAAGTTCTCTAGTAAACTCAGATATCAAAGGACACTCACAAAAGATGGAAGGCAATTAAATTCCAAGTAGGGCCCTAAATGGAAAGACAATTATCAGGCAAGCCCAATCCTTAGAATGCCTCCCATGCCGGAGGCTCCTGGCCTTGTTCCTGCCCTGCATGGCCCAGCACCCTCCTGTGGAACAAAACTGTATCAAAAACTAATGACATACAACTATGGAGACTGCTCTGGGCTCTCCCCCTTCTCTCTGTCTCTCTGTCTCTCTCTGTTGAAAACAATTTTTAAAAAAGTTTCTTATAAACAAGAGTACGTTACTAGATTATGATTTGAGAACTATCTTATGTTATGACGCTATGAAAGATTGTTCCTTATTTTGTCTGTCAGTCTTACCATTAGGACCTCTATTTCTTATCTCTGTTCATTGTGCCCACAATAAAGGCAAGATTTCAGTACTATTAACTATCTTCCCAGCACACACATCTTTAAGAAAGAAAGCTTTGTCTTAACCTTCCTCAGAAAAAATAAAAGAAAATCTGGACTAGGAAGAAGGAGCTTTGGAACATCTTATTAGATACAATGACAGATAACACATAATATGGCTGCTGCTCCCAGGGAGTTTATAATTAGAATCATTTGACATCAAAACAGTTTATCAAGCTAAAGACTATTCTAATGGGCAAAACAGAACATTATTTAGTTTCCTTCAAAATCTTTCACCCTAATCCTCTGATGGATTCTTTCTGTCAGAATTTACATATACTCAAATTTCTCTCATTTGAGCTCAATAAAAAAATGAAAATAACACTTCCTTAGATTGGTCATGGACTGTCAAATCTTGTCCAATATCACCTCATATTCAGAGCCAAAATTCTTGAAAAAAATTGCCTCTGTTTCTGTCCTTAATTATTACCTTAAATTCACCACACTCTGGCTCTTGGATACCACCACATCATCAAAGTACAGAGGACAATTTTTACTCCTTACTTTGTGTGACCTCTCTCTGACATCTGGAACTATTTAGCTACACTCTCATTTCTGATAGGTCCCCACTTTGGCTTCCAGGAACTCGTTGTTATGGCTACTTTCTAATACCTCTCTACCTTTCTAATACTTCTCTACCTTTCTATATTCTTTGCAGGCTCTACTTCTTTTTTCATCCATTAAATGCTAGCTTTCTAGCCCCTCTGATCTTCTCACTCCATGCTGTCTCCTAGAGCCATCTCATATGTGGATGATTCCCAAAACTTTATCTCTAAACCAGATCTCTGTCTTCTAATTTCTAGGCCTGAATGCTCCACTCTGAATCCACTTGGAAATCTTGCAGTTACCTTAAACTCAACATATCTAAAACTGAAGTCATCTTTTTCCCCTTCACTCAGAAAATGTGATCCTGTCCCCAGCTGCCCAAGCCAGATACCTGAGTTATTCTTTGTGTCTCCCTATACATTCAATGAGCTCAGACAGGGCATGTTGCAAGCTGACCTAAGTCTAGTTAGATGTTATCAACTGTTAATTCTTATTGGGAGATGTTGAAGGCCTCAACAGTTAGAACTAGGTGAGGACTTCATGCTGTTGCAACCAAAATTCACTCAAAGTTGGCATGCTACTCTAGTAGCAAACCTCAGACTGAATATTGCTCCTCCTAACATTATGTGCGTGCAAGCAGTGCCCTGTTTCCATAAGCTCAGCTCAATCAATTAGGTACTATGTTAGTTGAGGTAAGGCAAAGCTGGTGTAAGGAAAGGATCCAACAATAATGCAGTAGTTTAAAACAAAAGTCTAAGGTCTTTCTCAAGCTGGATCATGGCTCTGCTCCATGCTGTCACTCAGGGACTCAAGTTTCTTCTAAAATAATGTTCAGCTCATTTACAAATCCAAGCAGCTAGCCAAATCTTCACGTCAGAGCTTGAGCCAAGAATTTCCCTCTGAAAGATATTTCATTTTTTAAATTTATTAACAATTAGCATATTGAGAACAACAGTTAAACCACTTGTAATAGAGCCTTTGGACACATGATGAAGGCACTTCAGATATACCCTGGAGTGTAAGTTCCTGATTCGGGGACTTCAAATACTGAATTACTATCCCTAGATTAAAACTAACACACACATATATGTTACATTATCCATGCTCTTACACATTTTGAAAACACCTACACACACACAAAATACAGAAGCTTAGGTATCAGAGTAGGAATAATTACCAGGTAGGGTTTATTCTGTCCAGCTATCAACATACAGATATTCCCAGAGAGATTCTATAAATCAGGATCTTATGAAGAAGACAAAGGGATCTGAGTATGACTGAATCCATTCTGCACTTCACACAACTCTAAAGGTCCTGGTGTCAATTTCCAGTCCCTCCCCTCTAAGAACCCTCTGTGGCTAGGGGAATATTTTCAAGACGGCCTGGATCCTCTTTTTGGTGTCCTACACTGCTCTTATCTCACACTGCTTGAAGATGCCCACTTCCTATTTCCTAGTCTTTATTATAAATGAAAGTGGTTCTTCCTTTTTTCTTTAGTTATGACTCAAAATGTAGTCTTCCACTCCTGAGTTTTTCTCAATTCTTTTACATCTGACTGCATTATTGCCTGGAAAGGACAATGTAACTCTGGACTCTGATCACAGGGAGCTGAATCAGAGCATTACCATTTATTACCTGTGTGAACTTGTACCCATTACCCAACCTTCCAGCATCCTCCATGTCCTATCTATATCATGAATTAATAGGTTCAAAGTGCCTGAAACAGTACCTAGCACACAGTAACATTATATGGTTATTGGCTATTTACATTAGTTTCTCTTGACAGACCTGTAGGTTGTGAGACTTTGAATCTTCTCCATTTTTATTTTAAGGGTAAACCAGTAACAAATACTCCTATACTTGAACTCATAGTTATTATCATGTCACATATACTACCTCTCCATTACGGAACTGTAGGTACAAGGTCAGGTAGTTGCTGGGGTTCTTTTGAAATTTTAGAGATTTATTTATTTATTTTTATTGTTTTTGACAGAGAGATAGATACAGAGACAGAGAGAAGGGGGAGGGCCCAGAGCAGTCTCCATAGTTGCACACCATTGGTCTTTCAACATAGTGCCATTCCACAGGTGGGCATGGGGCTGCACGGGGCAGTAACTGGGCCAGGGTCTCACCCCTGTGAGAATTGAACTGGGGGTTCAATTCCCTAGTTAAGCATATGAGTCCACATGGGCCGCGGCCGGGATTCGATCCTTGGTCTCCAGGGCTGCAATGTGAGCGCTTAACCTATTGAGCCATCCCAGTTTCCCCGGTTCTTTTGAAATTTAAGTTGCATAAGCCTGTCATTCTGATATATTTTTTAATTTACTTATCTTTTGTTCTTTATCTGTTGTCTACTTTTTAGACAATTAACTGATTATCAGCCTTTCTATGCGAAGAAATTAAGGGGTAAAAAAAGAGAAATGAAATAAATTTTTTAAAGGATAAAAGCTTAGAGGGAAGCTGTTCAAAAAAGTCTGAAAGAGAGTTTTCACATTACTTGTATATTAAATTTATCTACATACAACCTGTGCTTCTAAATAGTTATAGATTTTTTCTGGTGTTAAGATATTCTTAAGGTTCTGAGGAAATTATTTTTTTTTATTTATTTATTTATTTTTAATTTATTGTTAAATTTGATGAGGTTACATTGGTTGGTAACAATTAGACAGTTTACAGATGTACAAGTCCACCTCACATCATTCATGCATCGTATTATGTGCCCATCACTCAGTATCAGTTCCCCTTCCATCACCTTATATCTAGTGCCCACTCCCACCTCCCCCCACAACTGTCCC
>PVKE010034416.1:0-17409 GCA_004027555.1 Craseonycteris thonglongyai
TTTTATTTACTTTGTATTACGTTTTGTATATATGTTTGTGTGTATATAATTTGTACAATAAATTTATAATTTTAAAATTATTTATTATTTTTTATTCTTGTTCCATAATAAATATCCTTAGAAATAGCGGTGCCCGCAGCCCTACCGGTATTTTAGAATGCGCCCTAGGGTATAAAAAGGTTGGGAACCCCTGGCTCAGTGGGTTAAGAGCTCACTTTGTAGCCCTGGGGACCAAGGATTGAATCCCAGCCCTGGTCCCTGAAGAACCATACGCTGAACTGGAGTGTGCTTCCCTTGTAGGAGGCCCCAGTTCAGTTCTCACCCTCCCACCATCCCCTGTGTTGGCCCCTGGCTTGAGGGGGCGTGCCTCCCATATGGGAGGCCCCCAGCTCACCTGTGTGGAATGGGACTGTGTCGAAAACTGATGATGTACAACTATGGAGACTGCTCTGGGCCCTCTCCCTTCTCTCTGCCTCTCACTGTCTCTGTCTCTCTCTGTCTGTCAAAAACAATAAAGTAAACCTTTAAAAAAAGGAGAGAAAAAGAAGTACCCAGGGAACACGAAGAGAGGAACTCCAGGGCATCTGATGTGTGATGCATAACAGGGATGAGAGATACTCAAAACCATGGTGTTGTCTTAACAGCCCAGATAAGAGGCTGTCCCTGCTGAGATGCTGTGCAAAAGAATCATAAGGAGCACTTTTACTTTGGTGAATCTCTTCTAAGAACATAGAGAGTACATAAAACACACACAGATACACACACACACACACACATATATATATGCACACATATATATGTTCACTGTAGATTTATAACAATGAAAAACTGGACACCACCTATTACAACAGTAATAATCAATTAAGCATAATTTGGTATATTCATACAATGGATAAGACCACCACCTAGAGAGATGCCAAAATAGCTCAGTGGTTGAGCACTTGCCTCACAATCATGAGGTCCAGGGTTCAATTCCTGGTCCCAGGCCATGCAACCCCATATGCTGAACTATGGTGCAACTAGTAACTGTGGGGGTGGCTTGGCAGTGAATGAATGTTCTTGCCTCCCACATGGGAGGACCCCAGTTTGGTTTTTCCCAGGGTGAGCTTCCCATGTGGGAGGAACCCAGTTCCGCCCCCAACTCATGGGAACATATCTCCCATGCGGGAGGCCCCTGCCCAGTTCCTGCCCTGTGCAGCCCCACCTCCACCCCCCAGCCCCACCCACCTGTGTGGGATGAAACTATGTGGAAATACAACTGACATACAACTATGGAGACTACTCTAGGCTCTCCCCCTTCTCTCTGTCTCTGTCAAAAACAATAAAATAAATCTTAAAAAAAAAAAATCAAAAGCCTAAACCCTCCCTCCCCTCGGCCCCCTCACCCTCCACCCACACACCCAAGACAGACGGAAAATCAGTGAAACTGTAAGATTAACAACTTCTTGAAGAAAAGATCCTGTTTTGTTGATCTTTGGTTTCCCACCCCGGAGTTCTTGGTACATATATTTAGGTGCTCAGTAAACATGAAAGGGAAAGAAAAAGTGTGGTGAACTTATAAGACACAGATGCCACTAATGCAATGACATCACTCTACCCCCATGCTACACCCACCACCCCATCCCAGGTCTGATCACTTCCTCTTATCTTTAGGCATTCACTGCACAGGCCATCCAAATAGCTCTTAGAACAAACTGCTGATTCTTTGCACCATCACATTCATCTTTTGCTTTCTTTCTCCCTTTCCTTTCTCCCACTTCTTAATAGGTGATCTTGCCTTTCAGCTAGTACAAATGTGCAGTGCTGAACCCTGCAGGCCAGTCAGTCTGCAGAGAATCATTGAGAGAATAAATTTGAATAATAAAAGACAGAACAAGGAGATACCTTGGAGAGAGACTTGGTGTAGTACTTCCAATTTAGAACCTCAGTTCAGTGGCTAATACAGTCGTCGGAGACATTAGTCTAATTTTTGCCAGGAGTCCAGCAACACAGCAGTACTAAACATGGGCACAGAGGACCCTGCTCACCTCAGAGACAGAGTGAGGACAATGAAATCAGCAGTACTGCACTTATGGTGCAGAGGAAAGAAAACCTCCCCTCCCTTCCCCCAATTCATCACCAACCATGTTTGAAATGAAAAAAACACAGGAATGCACGTGGGTGTCAGCACAAGCATGAAGTTCAAGGGAAGTCAAGACCTTTAAAGAGCCCCAGTGGAACACTTATGGACTACAAGGAAGTTAATTCAAAGGACATCCAATAAATGCAGCCCTACAACAGAGCTTGTCTTTGCTAAGCCCTATATGCTGCAGGCCTGGGAAGGCTCCAGAACCTACCAGCAGGTCAGGTCACTGAGGCACAAATGCAGAAAGCCCACACAGATCAGACTGGAAGGGAGAAGGTGAGCTCCAGCCACATCTACATGGACTCAGAAGACGGGGAGGTTATTCCTAAAACAAGAGCTTCCCAGTGACTAGGCTAAAAAGTAGCCCCATCTGATCTGGTTCAGTCTTGCCCTAAGTCGCTCCCCACATGGTCAGTCTCCTTGCTGCTGGAACCAAAGAGCTCAGGACCCTTTGCTTTCCTATGGCTGTATAGCTATGTGAAGAGGGGAGCAGGAGCCTCAGAGGCAGCAACAGTATCCCTAGAGAGCAGTCTCTGTGGGGCTCACCACTCTCACCTAGACTGTGCCACCAGTGGGTCCAGCATGGGTCTCCTCGCCGGCCAGGCTGAGAAAGACACTCTTTTCTCTTGTTCTAACAGGTATGTGGGCCAGCAGCTCTCTCTGCCACAACAATTTCTCATTGTTTCTGGCCTCCCAAAGTCCCATTCTGCCCTCCACTCTGTTATCTTGGGTTCTTTTGACTTATCTAGGTATAGGTGAGAAGAAGACAAAATTTAACCAAGTCTTCACAACCAAGAATTTTCTAGAACCAAAGGACAAAGGAGAGCCCAGTGTCAACAGTAAATTACTCTCAACAGCATGGCCTCATCAACACTAGCCTGGAGTCCTCAGTAACTCAGAGAGGTCGACACTGTAATGACAGACACAGGTACCTGTATATCCATGTATGTGAGTGAAAGGGTGGGACTGCCAACCTTCTTCTTCAAATGGATTCCCTTGTGAGCTCTTATGTTGGAAGGCCAAGGCATTCTGCTATGTTCTCACCATACTCAACACAGTGATAGGCACAAAGCAAGCACTCAAACATCTCAGGACTTGAATTCTTCCCATAGGTCTCTCTATAAGGTCCCTGGGATGGGAGAGACTATCCCCTGTACCTTATAGATACTAAAGGACAGCCCTATAGGAGAAGCAAGAGTTCCCTGAGGTGAAAAGCAGAAGAGAGGAGAAGCTGGCCACCGCAGACTCTACCCAAAAGGCATAAACAATGAGGGGAGTAGTTCAGGGACAGGGAGGTGCACACACTCTCCATACACATGGCTGCCTGCCAAACTTACTGGATGGCAGGAATCCTAGATCTGTGGGCGAGGACTGAGTCATGTTATGGATCTCCTTTTTCTAAGCAGAATGTGCAAAAAGTCCTCCATCTCAAGAAGCGGAAGTGGGGAGGAGGGGGGAAAGATGTGGGGAAGGTGGTGGTCTACAATTAGAAGCACAGATTTCATTCTAATACTAGAGCAGCCTCCTCAAATTACAAAGGGTCCATTTTGAAAGAATCTAGGCAGGCTAGACTATGGCTCTGGATAGAGTTAAAATCCACTGCCATGAAACTATACCATCCCAGTGTTGATAATTTCCCTGTAAGAGGCAAATCTTCCTATAACCATAAATCAATCCCCCACTGCACTTTTAGAAATCTATCCAAAATAAAAAATCAGCTATTACCAGAAACTCTAACTGCTAGACAGTAGAAGCTAAGCTCCAGCATAATTAGGAGAGATTCTGAACAGTGCCCTGAGGCAGACCATATAAGAACAGGGTAGAAAGGAGCTATATACACTTAGAAAGCTCATTCAGGGAATAGGCTGTGCATAATGCATGCAGGCCCAGGAGTGCAGACACTCCCTCCTGGCAGCCAGCTCAGAGGCAGGCTGTGAGCCTAGACACAGGCAGATGGCTGCCCCAGTGGCAATCGTGCATGTTCCAATGGCCACCTACTGTCATCCACCCATGAGCATAGGCTTATGCTCTCACAAGGGGTGGGGAGGGGCAGAAGACATTACCCCCAAAGAGTGGTGTCTTTCCCTCAGAAGGCAGAAGCAATGTTTCTTTGTGCAGAGAAAAGGAGCTGCAAACATAAAGTTGCTCATTCAAGAGACAGATGATCTTCACAAGCCAGCAGTGCCAAACCATCTGTAAAGGGTTTGCATATACATCAGCATAAGTGTCTGGTGGGGGAGGAAGAATATGGAAGGCCCAATTAGGGTGCAGGACTCTCCAGCCTCAGATCACTTGTTATTTCAATTGAACAGAAGCCCCAGGACAATAGAAGTCAGTCATCTTTCCACTGGGGCTCTAGCCTGACCAAAGGTACAGCAAAAGTGTGATTTGGAGCAGTCTCTCCTCTAGCTCAGGTACTCCCAATACTCCCATCCATACTTATCCAATGTCTGTCCACTTCAAGCCTCTGTATTCACACTTTCAGGGATAGTTTACTGTTCAATCTTGAGTCAGACACTTCTCCCTCACACCACCATCCCCCTCACTCCTTTTCTTTTACAGACACATGTGACTAAAAGAGAAATGACAGTTCACTAGTCTTATGCCTAAAATAACTTATAAAGAAATATGGTTGTGAACTCTACGGAACACAAAATACATAATTCAGAGCTTAGCCATTTTTCACACTATGGAGTAATCCACACACATCCCAAGGGTCTGACAGTAAAATTTGTAAATCAATACCAAAAAGCAGTACACCTTAGTCACTGAGTTAGAATAAGAAAACTTTTTAGCACCGATATTTTTAACTTAGAAAATATGGGCTTCTAAAGGTAAATACTTCTGAGGGAGTTGTGAGCAGGAATGAAAGATTTTATACTTCCAGACTCACCCCACCCCCAACAGCTAACTTCAATATAAAAATAAAAACACCAAGATTCACATTCTCCCAATGATAATGGCTTTCTTCTCCAAACCTTGCTATTAGCATGACACAGATGGCTGCATCAGTCATAAGAAAAACATATATCCCTCTGCACCCAAGAAGAGCAAGCAAAATACCTGCTTCATACAAGAGTAAGGCACTTAAAACAGTAAAGAAAATGATAAACTATTGCAGAGCTGGGTTTAAACTTATTTTTCTCTCTTCTGAGTGATCAAACAGTGAGAATGAGAGTAGGGGTAGGCATTGTGACCTGCAAATATAGTGCCATAGAGATTGGTGCTTGGATAGAGAAATAAAACAGGCAGAATTCATTTAAGTTCCAAGGAACAGAAACAAGTGGCCTGATCATTCAGTCCTAATGCCAAATGAATGACCTCCTCCCCAGTCCCTCTATGGCACTACTGCAGGATCAGACCTATGGCTTGTGTCTGTGTTGTTATCTAACCAATTATCTGCCTTAGAGCAGACCCCTCCCTCAGGATGCAGCAGGTATGCAGGGGCTAAAGAGGCAGGCACTGGAGCCCCTTAGGAAGAGCCCTCCCTCTGGCATAGGAGGTAAGACAGAGTCATGTGTCATCTGCAGTGCATGGCTCAACTCTGGTCGGTTTCTCTGTTACCTAACATGCCATTTGGACATTCACTTATTTTAACTTTTTATCTTTAAATAATTTGAAATTTAGAGAAAAAAATGAAAAAAGACTACAGAATTCCCATATACGCTTCACTCAGGTTCCCCTGATATTAGTAACATCTTACATAACCATAAAACAATTATCAAAAGTAAGAAATTAATATTGGTATAATAGTAGCAACTAGGGAAGCCGGGATGGCTCAGCAGGATAAGTGCTCACCTAGCAGCCCTGGGGTCCAAGGATCAAGTCCCAGCCCATGCAGACCTATATGCTGAACTGGGATGTGCTTCCCATGTGGGAGGTGCCCAGGCCAGTTCCTGCCCTGCACAGCCCTGCACCCACCAGTAGTGTGAAATGAAACTATGCGGAAAACTGATGACGTGCAACTATGGAGCTGGATTGGGCCCTCCCCTTTCTCTGTTTCTCTCTGTCTGTCAAAAATAATAAAATAAATCTTTAAAATAATAATAATAGTAGGAGTAGTAGTAACTAAACTACAGATTTTATTCAGATTTCATCAGTTTTTTCTTTAATATTCTTTTTTCTATTCCAGAATCTAACCTAGGATACCACACCACTTTTAGTTGTCATGTCTCCTTGGTTTCCTACAATCTATAATAGCTCCTCAGTATTTTTTTTTTTTTTAGTTTATTGTTTGAGAGAAGATGAGAGAGAGAAAGAGAGAAGGAGGGAGGGCCCAGAGCAGTCTCCACAACTGTACATCATTAGTTGTGATATGGTTTCATTCCACACAGGTGGACATGAGGCTGCATGAGGCAGAAACCAAACCAGGGGCCTCCCACATGGCAGACAAGAACCTTCCCCACCAACCCATCTCAGCAGTTACCAGTGTGCCACAGTTCAGCATACAGGGTTGACTAGAGACCAGAAATCAAACCCCAGACCTCACAATTGTGAGGTAAGCAATCAACCGCTGAGCTATCCTGGCATCCCTTCTTCAGTCTTTGTATTTCTTTTTTTTTTTTTTTAAAGATTTATTTTTATTGTTTTTGACAGAAAGAGAGAGAGAGAGAGAGAGAGAGAGAGAGAGAGAGAGAGAGAGAGAGATGCAGAGACAGAGAGAAGGGAGAGGACCCAGAACAGTCTCCATAGTTGCACATCATTGGTTTTTCCACATAGTTTCATTCCACAGGTGGGCACGGGGCTGCACAGGGCAGGAACTGGGCCAGGGTCTCATCCCAGTGAGAACTGAACTAGGGGCACTCCCCAGTTCAGCATATGGGTCCACACAGGCCGGAGCCGGGATTCAATCCTCGGTCCCTGGGGCTGCAAAGTGAGCGCTTAACCCACTGAGCCATCCCAGCTTCCCCTATATTTCTTGACTTGGACATACTTGAACAGTATTGGTTAATTTTTTAGACTACCGGTATATCTCAACTTGGGTTTATATGATATTCACTCATTTTTATGACAACAGAAACAACAGAAACTAACATTTATTGAGCTAATACTATGCACCTGGCACTAGAGTAAATACTTCATATACCTGTATTATTTTCTACTTACAACAACCATCTGAGGTAGGTGTTACTATCCCTATTTTTCATTAAACTTTAGTGGAACTAAGTAATTTGCCCAAGGCTACTCAGATGTAAAAAGCAGAGCTGAGGTATAAACCCAGGCAGACTGACTCTACAACACTCTACTTTCTGTATATTCAAGGCACTGCCAAAACAAGCAGCTGCCGAAATACAACCTGGACTCTACCCTCTATCGATCCCTTCTCTGGGAAGCTGGTTTGGCTCAGCAAGTGAAGCGCTCGTCTTACAGCCAGCCCCATGGTCCAAGGACTAAGTCCTGGCCCAGGCCCATGTGGACCCATATGCTGAACTGGGCTGTGCTTCCCATGAGGGAGGCCCCCAGTTTGGTTCTCACCAGGTTGAGCTTCTCATGTGGGAGGCCCCTGGTTTGGCCCCCAGCTCACGGGTGCATGCCACCCATGCACAAGGCTCCAGGCCCAGTTCCCGCCCTGCACAGCCCCCAACCCACATCTGTGGACCGAAACCTCATAGAAAACTGACGACATACAACTATGGAGACTGCTCTGGGACCACCCTCTTCTCTCTGTCTCTCTGTGTCTCTCTGTCAAAAACAATAAAATAAATCTTTAAAAAAAAATCTTGGGGAAGCCAGGATGGCTCAGTGGATTAAGCGCTCACTTTGCAGCGCTGGGGACCGAGGATCAAGTCCCGGCCCCGGCCCGTGCGGAACCATATGGTGAACTGGGAGCTCCCCCAGTTCAGATCTAGCTCTGTATCTCTGTGTATCTCTGTATCTATCTCTATCTCTCTCTCTCTCTCTCTGTTAAAAATAAATAAATAAATAAATAAAAATATAAGAATCATCTTCCTGGCCTAAGGACAGACAAGAGGTCATTGTTCTCCTGAGACTTCATTCTGGACTAGTACCAGACAAATGGGAAATACATGAGCATGCAGGTATACTCCACTCAAGAGAATTCTCTTCCAGGGGCCTTTGCAAGTATAAGGAGACACTGTGATCACAGAACAAAAAAGAAGAAGGGGGTGGGGGGAAGAAAACAAAACACTCTTCTGAGATAGCTTCTTTTCCATGTCATGCCCAGAAACGTCCAATGATGAGCAACACAAGCTGACACCTCCTCTTTCAGCACTAGGCTCTTTGGAAAAGTTGAGGCACAACCCATTCATGTAGTACATGAGGTGTGTGTCAAGGGACAGGCTGTGGGAGACAGGCTGGGAAGCACTTGAGCTGCAATTCCAAGATTTATTTTTAATGCTTATGACTTTAGATCACTCAGTCCCACAGACTTGATTTTTCCCAACCCCTTCTCTGGCAATACTAATTACATGGCTGGAAGGAATTGTCTTGGAAGTAATTCTTTGATGCTGGCAGAACTGTTACATTATTTCCCCCAGCTATATACCTCCACATCTATCCAACCCTGCCACCTACCACTCAGCTGCAGGTAGGGGCCATTAGAGAAAGAAAGGAAAGGAGGTAAGAGGGCCAGCAGCAAGGGAGGGAAGAAGAGCTGAGAGCATAAAAAGGAGTAAGAGAGGAAAAAATGAGAGAACATTTTGTTCAAACTGAGTCACTACAGAACCAAGACTTTTAATGACATACATAAGCAGTGTTAGATGATCCCAGCAGGTGAAAAGACAGCTTTCCTTTGATTTGTCTTTTTCTTTTTCCCATTTCCCTTCACCACTCTCCAACCCCATCATTAAGATGAACTCTAGTAAATCAAACATTTCATCTAGATACTACCCCATTACTGTCAGATTTATGCAAGAAAGAGCCCCTTCTCTTTGAAATCTACCATTCTAGACCTAACTCCAAGGTATCCTCACCTAGCTGTTTTGATCCAATACTGAAGGTTGAAATGCTAATTGTCTTTAGGGAACAATTTCTCCAGCCTCTCCATCTGCATCCTAACCCATCGAGAATCTAGTCAGTTTATAGCTCTCCAATTACACAGAACCCGAAGCTACTTACTCCACTGTGTTTAGGGAAATCTGGGTCTACCCCAAAGGTCCTTAAGATTTAACCAAGGAAGTGACGATAGGGCAGCTTGAATAATTCTGCATTCCTTTAAATGATTTCCCCCCAAAATTCACATTATTCTGTTCCCACATAAACTTCATATAATAACGCTTTCAAGCAACAATCCTGCAGTTCCTATCTTCAGAAGAAAGAAAATCTGAGGAAAAGTAATGGGATCTGAGGCCCCTTCACAACCACAGGCTGCAAAAGAGACCATGAGAAGAGGTTACTACTCCTTCATGGAGAATCTTGAAACCCCTTTAACGTACACAAAGCACCAAGCACAAGGGACTTTCCCCAAAAATGTTTTCCCCTCCTTCTCCAACAGCTAGAGTTCCTGAGTCCTGTTCTAACTCAGTCATTCTGAGATACTAGACAACCTCTTCACCCTTTGTCCAAAAGCCTGAGTTGGCAAAACCAGGATGACAGAATGGAAACTAACAACATAATGTTTATGCACATTTAGGGGGCTGCTGTGGTGGGAGGCGGGGGAATTTTCTTTTTTTTTTCTAGGCAAAAAAACTCCAAAACTATACATATTACCATTTCATAAAAACTCATTTCAGGGGAAGCTGGGATGGCTCAGTGGGTTAAACGCTCACTTTGTAGCCCCGGGGACCGAGGATCGAATCCCAGCCCCGGCCCGTGCGGACCCATATGCTGAACTGGGGAGTGACCCCAGTTCAGTTCTCACCGGGGTGAGACCCCGGCCCAGTTCCTGCCCTGTGCAGCCTCGCACCCACCTGTGGAATGAAACTATATGGAAAAACCAATGATGTGCAACTATGGAGACTGTTCTGGGCTCTCTCCCTTCTCTTTGTCTCTGTATCTCTCTCTCTCTCTCTCTCTGTCAAAAACAATAAAAATAAATCTTTAAAAAAACAAACAAACAAACAAAAACCTCACTTTATAAAAACTCACCTCTGCCCAAATAGATTATGGCCACAGATAATCAAATCTGAAAACTTTTTAATCCAAAGAAAAGGTTCCCTCCTTTCAAACAATTGTATTGTATAAACCAGAAGCAGACTATTTTGGAATTAAAGAAATTAAAATATAACTCAATCTTTATTTGCCCAAAACAACATATTATGAGAAATAAAGCAAGATCAACAACCTACTGGTTTATGAACAGTAACAAAACAAAACCCCAACATGAACAGAAATACAATCAGCCTGATTAGAGTACAATCAACAAAAAAAGAGGCTTTACAAAAGAGCCCCTGCATACAAGCTCTGCTTCATTCAAGTTACCGGTATTTTCAGGCCTGCCTAGACAATCAGTGGATAGTGAGGTGCCACCCCGACTCTGACCTTGGGCATTGCTAAGAGCCTCCAAGAGTCTTGATGTGCCCTGTTTTAAAAGAGGGAAGGCTGGAGCAGGTTCAGAGCAGCTTCTGGTAAAGCTCTCCAGCATGCCCTATAGGTAGGTCAGAGAGACAAAGGTCTCCTTCACCAACCCCAAACACAATCCAACAGTCCCTTTAATGATCTGTCCATCATTCCTCACACTCCAGCTATCCACTATCCAGGGCTCAGACTACTCTAGAATGTCACCAAACCCACTGATTCTGGCCTACCACAAAGTCAGAATGTCAGATGTCAAGTAGGTCCTTCCTGATGTTGGGCAATGCTTAGTTCTGACCTCTTGATTGTCTGAGCAGCTTCCTCACAGTGGTTCTTCCTAATCTCTCTATTCCTGAAGTACCCAATCAAATCCTTCTCTTTCATCATCCAAGGCAGAAGCCCCATCCTTGGCTTGGCTCAGAAAACTGAAGACATCTAATGGAAGCTTCCTTAATTTCCCTCTATATTTCTCCCACTTTTCCTTGTTTTCTTCTAGCTTCTGCTTCTACTTTCCAAGGCTCAGCATATTCACAAGGCTTTCCATTTGTTACCTAAACAATGTTGCCTCATCAATGATCTCCTTCCTCTCTGGGATTTCAAATGTCAATACTGGTTCCTTTCCCCTCTCCCTTCCAATATACACAAAAGCTCTCTCTGCTAAGCTTCAAGGACCTGCCTCTGGGAAATCTCCCCTTCAGGACCCTTCCTCTGTGTTCTCACAGAGCTGCACTCCTGTCTGGGTGTCCTTCTACACCATAAGCCCAGGCAGGCAAGTCTCTGTCAATGCCTACATGGTATCTCCCACATCAAGCACTATACCTGAAAACACTATAGGAGTTCAACAGATGTAATATGAAATAAACAAGTTTTTAATGTGGCTATCTCTGAAATTCCCATTTTAGTTCTTCCACTAATTCTCAAATCCAGGAGTTTGTATCTTTCATTTCCTCATCTCCCATTCACAGCATAGCTCCCGACTGGACTCAAACACACGCTCAGAGCTTACACTTACTTTCACATCTTTAGGTCTACTGCCTTGTCAGTTCTCCTCCTCATCTCCCCTCTGTCCCTCCCATTGTTCCCTTATGCTGCCTACCACCACCATTCCATTATTCCCCTGCCTCTCCAGATAGGTGGACATACTCTCACTTTTATGTCTCTGTGATTTTACCCTCCCTGCACTCATGCTTCCTACCTGTCCTCTTCATTACTCAGTCAAATATTACCTCCTGTTAAGTTACTGGTTCACTACTACCTCAAGTACTGTGACAAAACTAAAAATGTAACAGGTTCTAGAAAAGAGCTTCTCGTTCCAGCTCCAGGCCATCCCTTGAGAGCTACTCCCAGCACCGGTTCATCCCAAATTGGAGATAGCTTAGATAGTCTTAGCCATCAGGGTAAAGCCAGTATTAGAGAAAGAAGGGAAGTCTGGGCTACACAGATTGTATGAACTAAAGCCAAGCTCTGGGCATGAGGGCTGGAACTGATTTTGGCAGCTAGTTTCCATTATCTGTACTCCAGTCTAAATTTTCATTGCAGCAAGTTTGGGCATCCAATCTTTGAGTGATGAGGTTGTGACACTCTGCTAAGTACTCTTTATTAAACCTCAAGAGATAACAGGTGGATGGAGGAAACAGAGGAAGAGGAGGATAGGGGCCTAGGGTGAGCATTACGCATACAAATACTTGTTAGAAAGCACACAGCCAACAGCTGCTCTCCATTATGACCCAAGGCCACAGATTGAAAACGGGACCCTGGCCTGACCCATCCAGGTAATGAAGACCAAAGCCCAGGTAGAGATGCTCTGGTGCAAGCATGGGGCTCAGATAGTTCATCTCAAAGTGGCCTCAGCCTTGAGAGTGGCTGCCATGGAGGTCACAGGCCTTCCTGCCCTGGCATCCACTTGTTACCCTGGAGGCTGTGGGATTTGGCAGCTGAGTAACAGTGGTCAGCCATCCTAGGAGAACTCCATATATGAGAACTGAGGTCTCTCTGAAATATAGTTAAACCGTCCTCATGGAGCCTTCTGGTGCCTTCATGTATTCCATCCTTTTCTCTCCCAGTACAGGGTAATCTGGAACCTCAAAAACTATTCCTGCAGTCCTCAAGAGGCCTGGCATCCTACTATTCCCCAAGCAGTTCCCCTAACTCAGAGTGAAGAATGCTGAACAAAGGCTGGGGAGGTAGCAATGATGAGTGAAATGGGCCTTAAGTATAGAAAGAGAAAAACAAATGAAGTTCTTAAGGGATCTCCAGAAGAACTGAAAGTCTTCAAACTGGGGGAAGAAAGCACTGTACAGAAGAAGGTAACACCGAAGATGAGCTCCGTTGAACACCTCCAGCCTAAAAGGTTGCTGGAGACAGCAACTTGTGTTCAAGGGAGGAGACAAACTACCCAACACCACACAAAAACCAGTTTCCTCTATCCAGCCCCTGCTCCACCTTTCCAGCACTGCACTTGAGCCAAAATAAAAGATCATTCAACAGAGGCCCCATGCTCTACCCCACCCTCAGGCCACTACCTCCTGGTTTCGGCCAAGAAGTCCCACTATACCACTCTGATGAGCCACAGGAGCTTAGGTATGAACATCCACTGCTCATGGGCCTAAAGGGTGTGTGTGTGTGTGCGCACACCTGTGTGTGAAGAATAGGACAGAAGCAGATCATACTACTGTGGACCATCCTGAGGAATGAGATGGCCCATAACAAAGATCCTTTCAGATTAGGGTAGAAAAGGAGGGTCACCTGCTGGAGAGGAGGCAGAGGCACTTGGAGCTTTGCCCCTTAGTCCTACCTCAACTGCAGACTGTAGTATGATAAAAAATATACATGTTCTTAACTGGTTCCTGGCATAGAGTTCCTAAAACCCTTGGAATTTCCTGAATGATAGGAGTATCTTGTTTTATCCTGAGTTTATGCTAATTAAAGGGCTCTTGGTGAAGGGCCTTTAGATAACTTTAGGATGGAGACTGGTTAACAAAAAGACCAAGCCATGACTAGAGGGTTGGAACTTTTAGTCCCATCCCCCTACCTCCAGGAGGGGATGGGGAGTTGGAGTCTGAGTCCAATCACCAATGACCAATGGTTTAATCCATCATGCCTCCATAATGAAGCCTCCATAAAAGCCCCTGAACAAGGTTCAGAGAGCTTCCAGGTTGGTGAATACACAGAAGTGCTAAAAGGGTGGTGTGCCCAAAGAGGGCATGGAATCTCTGCACCCCTCCCCCCATATCTTGCTCTATGCATTTGGCTATCCTGAGTTGTACCCTTTATAATAAACCAGTAAACGTAAGTGTTTTCCTGCGTTCTGCAAGCTGTTCTAGCAATTATCAAACATGAGAAGGGTGTAGTGGGAACCTCGGATTTATAGCTGGTCAGAAAATAATAGGTGGCCCAGAACTTGCGACATATCTGAAGTAGAGGCAGGGACACTAAGCCATTAAACTGTGGGATCTGACACTAAGTCTAGGTAGATTGTGTCAGAATTAAAGTGAATTGTTGGACACCCAGTTACTATCAGAGGACTGGAGAATCATACAACTTCATCCAAGCTGCAAGGGGCCCAAGGCATCACAGAGACAGTCCTGCAGAATCACCCAGACCAGAGGTAGGTGCTCCTTCAGACAGATGTCCGGGGCCTACAGGAAATCAGACTGCTCTCTTAAATACTTGAAGCAGAGTGGTTGGTCAACTACAAATTAGGTTTTTTTAATTCAATTCCCTCCTATTGCTCATGCAGATCTGAAATGATCTGACCAGATGGCTGGTGCTCTATAATTCTTGGATTGCTCTCATCAGTTGTTGATGATTTGGATTTTTCATTTCCTTTTTTTTTTTTAACCCCCTCACATGAATGTGTTCCTGCATAGGCTTCCTGCATGCTCCCATCAAGTGAGCTCTTTGTGCTGAAGTTAATATTTCAGAGGTTCTCACAGCCTCCTGGAAGTCAGCTCAGGCCAACAAGGAAGCTTAGGTTTGAGCTTCCCTGAGCCCACATGAGGCAAATGCACAGGACAAGGGGGTCCTTTGTGCAGGCTGCCTCGGCATCTCTATTTCAACCCTTCAGGTCCCCAAGAAAAAGGAGGCAACTAAACTATAATTTTTCAAATGACAACCATAGCCACTTACTTAATATTACCTGTAGGCCCAGCCCTGTGTGAAACATTTTACATATGTTAATGTTATTTTAGTCTCACATCATTTCTGTGAAGTATATGTTGTCATCCCTATTTTCAGATGAAGAAACAGGTTCAGAGATTCTAATTAACCTGACCAAGACCACACAGCTCAAAAAGAGAACAGAAGGCGGGATTGGAGGTTTAACATGATAACATCTGACTCACTGTTCCACTAAAATCTCAAGAGTATAGAGAGAAGGCACGCGCCTCCCCACACCCATTCTTTATGCCCTTACTGAGCACAAGACACTTCCGCCAGCACATCCAAAACACTTTGGTGCCTTTTTCTGTCCTTATTATCCTCTGAGGGACTATAAAGTGCTGGAAGGCAAAGGTCGTATCCCCTTTGCTACCCAGAGGAACAGTGTGGCACAATGGTTAGGAGCTCAGGCTTAGGGCCAGACAAAGCGAGGTTTCAATTCTGACTCTACCACTAACTGGTTGGTTGACTAAACCAGTTCTTCTCTCTGAGATTCAGTTGTATCTATAAAAATGAAGGTAGTTATAGCACCTGCCCTCAAAGAATGCCTGGCACAGTCAATGCTCAGTAAATGTGAGCCATAGTCTGTATCTCTCACAACCAGTACAGAAAATGCTCAGGAGTAGAAACCCCACCATATATGGCTGTGACCAGCTTTCTATAATAACAAGTGCACAGGCACAGTATCCTGGGTTTTAGGGGTCCTCAGCCCCAGGACAAATTCCTGAGTTCCATCCTCAGAACCCATAGGACCCACCATCAAACAGCTTTCCTCTGCTTGCTTGTGAACAGCTGATGCTGAATCCACACGAAAATGCTTGCTCTGCCTCCTTAAGGTGAGACAGATCCCAAAATAAACCAGGAAAGAGAGAGACAGACAGTGAGCAAGAGCAAGAGCAAGAGAGAGAGAGAGAGAAAGAAAGAGAGACAAGAAAATCACTTCTAGGAACAAACAGCTCACAGTGAGGATGCTAACAATAATAACAGAGACAGGGAAACTTCAGGAGAGTTCTCCTGAAGCTGTTCCAGGGCTGAATGGTTGGGATCCAATTCCCAATTCCAATAGGCCTGGTGGGAAGGCCTATGATGTCACAGATTGGTCCCCTGATATTCTAAACCCTGACTGAAAACCTGCCTTCAAATAAGCTGGGGGTGAGTATAGGCAAATAACACTAAAGATGGGGCAAGCATGACTGGAACCAGAGCTGCTTTGCCCCCTGAGCTATGGAGCCTGAGTGTCTGCTCAACCATAACATGCCAGCTTTTAGGACAGCTTCAAGAAAATTTGGAGCTGAAGAATTTACAAGAGGCTCTTGAGAAACTAGAAGGCAGAGGGTGATGTCAATGGGGCATCAAGTTATAATAAATGTAAAAATCAGTGTTACGGGGAAGCTGGAATGGCTATGCGGGTTAAGGGCTCACTTTGCAGCCCCGGAGACCGAGGATTGAATCTTGACCCCAGCCCAAGCAGACCCATATGCTGAACTGGGGTGTGCTTCCCATGCGGGAAGCCCCCAGTTCAGTTCTTGCCTCCCAGTTGGGCCCCTGGCTCGAGGGGGCTTGCCTCCCATGCAGGAGGCCCCCAACCCAGTTCCCATCCACCTGTGTGGAATGAAACCATGTTGAAAACTGACAACATATAACTATGGAGACTGCTCTGGGCCCTCCCCCTTCTCTATGTCTCTCTCTGCCTCTGTCTCTCTCTCTGTCTTTGTCAAAAACAATAAAATAAATCTTAAAAAAATCAGTGTTCTACTCTAATTTTCCAGGAGGCACTCAGAGCCCTCAGCCTGCTCTCATCATGCATGCTCTGGCTCTCCCTCCCCATGGCTACAGAGAAGGACTCTGTTTAGCCATTAACAGCAGCCCCACTGGCCAGAAGGCTGGGCAAGGGCCCTGGGTTAGAACTTTCAGGCTTACTCTGCAGCATGGACCAGGGCCTCGAAGGGTGCCATAGGAACCGAGAGGACAGCAGAGGCAGCCACAGGACACTGACCTCCATCTGCTCCAGGCACTTGCCTGGTTTAAAGTAACACAAGCACCTTTAACTACATGAAACCAGCAAATACAGCCCACATCTTCTACTCCCCACCCAAGAACTCCTCTAGTTTTAGTCTTCAAGGACGAGAGGGCCCAGTTCTAGGAGAAGCTAGGAGAGGGGAGCCAGATGTTGGATCTGCTGAACCTAGTACCTCTGTTCCTAAAACCTCTAGCTCCTATTTGGCTTCCTTGGTGCTACATCACTCTTCTGTGGTAGCAACTACATGTATGCAAGCCCAGCATAAGTGACATTACTACCAGAAAGTTGACTAACACAGCAAATGCTGCCATTGCCAGCAAAGCAACAATGGAGGCAGTAGGACATGGTAATGAATATTAGCAAGGAGCTGATGAAACTACACTGAGACAGCTGCCAAGACTTGCTACCCACCTTGCCACAGTGTAGAACACAAACAACCTACTCCTGAGAACAGGCCCAAGTGTCACCATAGTGTGGCTCCATCCACTGGAGCTTGGAGTAGGACAAGGGGGAGAAAGGCAAGTCCAGGATCTGAGGTCAGTGGCAGGACAAGTTAGCTGAATGACAAAGGTGAAGTTATGTAAGCTCTCTGTGCCTCAATGTTTTCATAGAAAATAAAGATAATAATAGTTCC
>PVKE010034417.1:0-17408 GCA_004027555.1 Craseonycteris thonglongyai
TATACTGTAGAGAATATAGTGCATGTCAAGGTTATGATCCAGATGATCCAATAAGTCTCACACACCTGTAATTTTTTCAATACTGTAGAAAAATACCTGGCACAAATAAAATATGTAGTGCTCACCCTAAATATCAATTACAGTCATTACATTGCCAAATGCAATACATCGTCTCCTATTCTATCATATTTATTACAGAAGCTATTTATCATACATCACCATATTCACAAGATTAAGTGTCAGAGTTCCCAAGGGTAATCACTTCATCCATCTATAAAAAAAAGAGCATTGCACATTTTTACTTATAGAACATTTTCTCTCAATAAGTAGACTAATATTTAATTTAATTATATGTCTACATATATAAAATTCACTTAAAAATATTAGCTAATAAACAATAAATCAAGGGTTGTAATTTGACTTCTACAGCTCCTCTTTCTTACTTAAGGACATAATGATATTAAAATGATATAAGTGTAGAATATTTAAAGGGAAAATTATGTAAAACAAACATCTTCCAAGACCAAACAGAATATAAACATAAAGAAACATGTGGGTTTAAATTTTCAGGCTAGTTGCAGAGCCAGAAAACAAGCAGAGGGGGAAGCAAATTAGGTTTCTTTGGAGACAATAGAAATTAAAAGGGTTCCTTGCAATGTAGGACCTGGATAATTAAAAAAAAAAATAAAGGTATAAGACTGGTTTCTGACCCTGAAAGGAGATGGGAATAAAAGTCGTGATGAATTTCCTGGCTGGGATTACGAATTAGAAAGAGTCCACACTTAAGGAAGTGGAATGAATGAAGCAGTTATAGCCATGCAGTCAACCATGTTAGATAAATTCTATATGGGTATCATCATGGGGCAGGACTTCTGAACCATTTAGATAAGTTCTGGTAAGAGAAATAGATGTACGAGACACAAAATTACATTATAAGGAAGGGTGAGTACACATATCAAAAGAAGAAAACCAAAACCAAAACTAAATGCAACCTCCCCTTATATTGAATTTACAAACCAAATTTTTGAAATTCCAATTAATGCTAAGAAAGAGAGCAAATCAATTGGTAGATTAAGTTACATTAGATAAAAATAATAGAGGCATTGAAAATTACTTTAATATTAATGTTTATTGATTTTTTAAATATTTATTTTATTGTTTTTGACAGAGAAAGAGACAGAGTCAGAGAGAAGTGAGGAGGGCCCAGAGTGGTCTCCATAGTTGTACATCATTAGTTTTCAACATATTTTCATTCTACAGGTGAGTGCGGGCCACACAGGGCAGAAACAGGGCAAATAAAATCAGTATAAAATGCGGTAGGAACTGTCAACTGCTTTATAGAGAAAAAAGAATTAAGGTATTATTGTTAATAAAGGTACCATTCACAGAAATTTTCCACTTATATTCTCCTCTCATGTCTTTTCAATGGAATGTTTTGCCTTAGCTACTTAAATTTTGTCCATCACAGGTAGCCTCTACCGTCTTGGCTTTTCTGATGCCCAGATGATAAAAATCCCTGCTTATCACCTGTTCAAATTATGGAAAAGTAACTCAATTGGTCAATCCTGACTTTATTTTCCAGATATATGAACATACAGCATGTGTCACACTATCTTACCAGTAGAATTTCTTCTGAATATTTTTACTCTTTCAATATGAACATTAGAGACCCTTTGTCCCCTAACCTCAGAAGTTCTTTAATTGCTTTGTCTCCAATAATCTTGCCCTTTGATCATTACTCTGTAGTGATGGACCTTCGGTATTATTTCCATCAACCACACCCATTTCTTAAATTCATCTTTAGCTGTTCCATTCTCAACCACCAAGTTCTGTCTTTCAGTTCCACTCTTTATTACTACAGAGTTCCAACATCTTTTTTCCCTACAAAATGTTGTTATTCCCTATCATGTCTTTTTGTCATTACCTGCATTGGCTTCTGTAATTTATGATTATAGTCACTCTGTTGCATGGTCTTGAAATTCCCTTCTTCCTCTCCTTTTTCTTCTTGCATTTTACCACCATGGAAAAATCTTAATGTAAAGTCTAATTCTCTACCTGTTCCATGTCTGCATCTGAGCAACACAAAGTAGCTGAAATCAAACACACACCTACCAATTTACCTTACTTTTAACTGATGGCCGGTAACCCCAACTTCCTTTATGTTCAGAGATCCTACTCTGTTACTTGTCTGTTTACCTTTCAATTGTAATCTAATCACACGTTGTTCTTTTCAAGCATTTTTTTTAACCTTGAAAGTATAATTAGAATACAATTTAAAAAATTTCTGTGACCTATCTACCCTGCACATATTCTCACTTTCTGGTTGCCTTCCTGGTTTAATTTCCTCTTATCTGTAATATTAACCAAGGTAAAAAAAAAAAAAATCCTACAATCTTGCAATAGTCTGCTCTCAGACTATTTTGTTGTATACTTTCTTTGAAATTTTATTATGCAAATGTACTATTAGTAAAAAGAAAAAACTCAGAATATATTTTACATGAAGAATACACTTAAAATGTTTTGAGTATACATTCTCTCTGCTATCACCAACCACATTGCTCTTCCTTCTTCACAGTAAAACTCTATCTTCCCATTCTCTCTAAAACTCAATCATGTCAGATAATTCAATGATTATAGCTAAGGTTCCCAATGAAATTTGGTTATTAAATCAGCTGGACAATTATATGCCCCACCTTCATTTATCTGAAGAAATTGGCACAAATGACCACTCTTTTAGAGAAACAGATTCTTTACTTAGCATACAAGACCCATACCCTCCTAATTCTCCTCTTACCTAATCTTTCTGTTACTTTTACTGATTCTTTTTCCACATTTTGTAATACAGAGAACTTAATCTTCTTTTCCTCAACTGTATCACATTCTTAGTTATTATATCCAATTTCAAAGCTATTTAAAAACTATATAAATGTTGGAATCCCCCCCCTTTTTTTTTCTTAGTCTGGATATCTCATCTGAAATAGATCTACTCAAAATGTTCACTTTCTTGCCTCTGGGTCACTTTTGTTTTATTTACTTTCCCCTGAACTTATTTCTTCTTCAGTTTATCCCATTTCAGTAAGTAATAACTCCATTCTCCCTGTTGCTCATACCAAAATCTTGGATACATTGTGGATTCATGTTTATTTTGTTTCATGTTAATATCAGAAACTAACAATGATTACAATGTGGTTACACTATTCTACTGGTATGCACACACAGATATACGCATTAACAATGAATTTTTACAATAAGTTAGGGAATGCAATCACTCATTTTTAACAGACAAAGTCGCATAGTAAATTTAAATAGCTCCTGGCTATATAACATGAAACAGAAAGTTCTGGAATTTAGACCAAAGTAATCTGGCTCCAGTGTACACACTCTTAACTAGTCTGCTATACTTTCAAAATACAATCAAAATCCAATTCAGTTCTCAAGGCCTTCACAGTTACTGACTTGTTCTAAGCCACCATTGTCTCTTTACTCTGGCATTGCAAAGTCCTACTAACTAACAACTCCCCAGGCTTCTACCCTTACCCTCCAGAGTTCAAATTTCAAATGATTAATTTTTTTAGTTCTTCTATACAATTTATTGTCTCGAGTCTTATTTGGATATCTTTAATCCATTCTGAATTAATTTCGGTGTATGTTGACAGATCACGGTTCAGATTCATTCTTTTCCATGTGGTTTTCCTATTTCCCAGCACCATTTGCTGAAGAGGCTTTCTTTTCCCTACTGTATATTTCTTGCTCCTTTGTGGAAAATAATCTGTCCATATATTTGTGAGTTTATTTCTGGGTTTGCAATTCTGTTCCATTGGCCTGTGTATCTGTTGTTCTGCTAATACCAAGCTGTTTTGATTATTGAGAATCTGTAGTATAGATTAAATCCAGGCAGTGAGATGCCCTCGTCTTTATCCTTTTGTCTTAGGATAGTTTGGGCAATTCTGGGTCCTTTGTGGTTCCGTACAAATTTGATAACTTTTCAAATCAATTTCTAGAAAAAAGGTCTGTGATATTTTAATAAGAATTGCATTGAATATGTATATTGCTTTGGGTAATATAGCCATTTTAACTATATTAATTTTTCCAACCCTTGAACATATAATATGTTTCTATTTCTTTGTGTCTCCTTCATTTTTTTTATTAATGTCTTATAGTTTTCAGTGTATAAGTTCTCATTATTTGTTAGATTTATTCCTAGGTATTTCATTTTTTTGTCGAGATAGCAAAGGGAATGGATTTTCTCATTTTTCTCTCTGTTGTATTTCTTTTGTTGTTGTTGTTGAGATACTAAATGAAATGGATTCTCTCATCTCTCTCTCTGATGTTGTGGTGTTGGCATATAATGCAGTTTATTTTTGTACATTAATTTTGTATCTTGCAACCTTACTGTATTTGTGTATGTTTTTTTAACATCCACATTTTATCTATCTTTTCACATCCCTTTATTTTCTTCTCATCTTTTTTTCACACACACACACAAAATTATGATCCTTATTCTACAGGTAATGCTAGGTCTGTTTCTAACACTGTCTCTTTCCATTCTGATTTCAGGTCCTACCACTCTCCCCATCTCCAGCCTCCTGGTTCCCTTACCAAATTCATTGTTGCTTGCTAATTTACATTTGTTATTCTTTCAGACTAGAATGCCTATTCTTTACATATGTACTTGCTTGTCTTGCTCCTTCCATCCACTAGGTCTGTTCAAACATCATCTTTTTAGAGAAGTTGTCCCGATAACCCTGTAGAGAATAATTTCAGTCTCTTTCTTATGATTACCTGACCTTGTTTACTTTGTAGCTGAGTTATCTGTTAGGTCAGAGTAAGCTTTTATCCTTTTTATTTTTTTTTCATATAGATAAATAGATAGATAGATAGATAGATAGATACTAGTTAGTTAACGGTAGTATCTACTAATAATTTGGTACTAAGTTGTCCTGATACCTTTGTAGTTAAATAAAGTTTAAATGAAGCTAAAATTCTTTTGTGCCTATTCTTCTTGTAGAAGGAGATTGACAATGTTATCTGCTTATCTAAATGATAAAACATCATCATTCATTATTGAGTAATTTCATGTGGACTTTTCTGGAACTGATTTGTTGTACTCTATCCAAAGATAGTGGTAGAATAGACTACCTAGTCCACTTTCATAATAAAGCCAATAGTTAGACAACTTCTTAATTACCAAAAGCTTATTTACTGGATTTACTACTAAGACAGTTTAGAAGTCTTTAGATAACATTCAAAAGGCTGAGACTCTTTCCCTGGGTGGCTGTGGTAAATTTGTTCTCTTTATTCCCTAAATTCATTGTCTCAAACTGAGGTGTATGCATTATTCTAGCAAGATAATGCATCAGGGTACAAAAAGAAAACATTATAATAAATAATGTTTAATAAAAATAAGAAAATTAATTCTAATATTTAATATGTGGATAAACACTGAATTTTCACTTAGTTCTAATGATAGATGGAAGATTGTTCCACATGGTATAAAATGTTCCTAGAGGAAAGGGTGAGTGTTAACCAAAATGAAGGGATTTATAGTGACAAAGTTGCTTTTCTTTTTCTAACAGATTATTATGTGTATAACATACCTGTTTTACATCCAGCAAATTTCTGGATAGTCCTATCAGTATTAACAAAACTAAGCCATAAAATCAACAAACAAATAATAAAGATCCTTGCAAAAAAACAAACCAAAAAAAAATGCATTGAAAATATTGCTGCTAGTAAAAGCACAAGCAAACAAGAAATAGCCAAGTGTACACTTTTCTTACTTAGACTATAAATACTTTGTCAACAACTACAAAATAAAAACAGTGCCATTATAATGAGATTTAAAGGGAAGATGATAGAAACTGACATAATCAGAAAACAATTGGAAAGTGCATTTGCTTCTCATCTAAGTATGTGTTATGCCTGAGATAATGGTTAATGACAATATGAAGCTATCGTGGTCAGCAAAACCGTTAAAAACTAAGTGCTGAGCAGTGTCAACTTTACTGAGCAGTAAATATCAATAATTATTTTAATTAAGATTTTTTTGTATCAATATGAATGATATTAACTTTAAAAAGATATCAAATAATGTAGAATTCATTGTTTGTCATTATTCCATCTTTTAATATTTTTCAATTTAAAAATTTTTATATTGTTGATTTTTATAAAACATGCATATATATCAGTGCCGTGTATAAAAATGTAAATTATAAACATATATATATAGAGAGTATAAAATTAAAAATTTTAATAATAGTTCATTGTGTAAATGGCTTGGCAATTATTGCCTTAGAATATGAATGGCTCACAGTCTACACACTGTATTCCTACAAATCTAAAACCACTAATGGAATTTCTTTATTCAAGCAATTGGTTAATTTGATAAATATTTAAAATCCATTACACAGATGGTTTGGCCTCATGCAGGAAACAAACATTATTGCAATAATGCTAAAAAGTCTCATTCAAAAATAAGAAGTTTGATAATATTATACCTAGTTTTTCTTACAACATGCAGTTAAATTAGACTAATGCATTGCATTGTATGAATGTGAAACGAGGCCACCAAACACAATGTGAAGAAAGGTCTCCAAAAATACCAAAAATAAAAACGAGTAATAGTTTATAATAGCAGGTAAACAAATTTGAAAGAAAAGAATAGTTGTGAATGTATAAATGAACTTCTATTGACTTGCAACTCAAAAACCTTGTTTTTTTGTTTGTTTGTTTGTTTTTTGTATAATTGGTATATGTAACATAAACCCACTATATAAATACTATATATGATTAAACATTAATATTTTCAACACAAATGCTTATAGCAGTAGGAGTCATAACTGTTCCTGACTAAATGAAAATACAAACAAATGTTTACAGAAATGCAATTGATTCTCTAAGGTATAATATTGTTCTTTGTATAATATATATTAAATTTGTAATAAAATATGGTGCATATATTAAATTTCTGCACATACTGTCATGATTATTAATGTTTAAGGCTTTTACATATAAAATTTATTTTATAAATGCTAGACAACTGAGCTAAGTTTGTATTCGTCTTGAATGTCTTGCCTCCCTAAAAGGTTTTGGGAAACTTTGACTCTCCTTTGTTTTAGTTTATTAGTGGCTCCTTCAAGTCTATTTTTGCATATATCTTTCTCATGCCAAGATTTTCAGTTAAGATTTTCCTGTTTCTTTATTGATGTTTACTTGGTCTGCTATGCTTCTTACAGTCAGCCGATGATTTTTATGCACAATTTGACAAATTTCTGCAATGTTTTAATCAGTTCTGCTTATTATTGGCTACTCTGAAGTCTCTTCATCTACTTTCCCCTCAGAAAAAAATGTTTAATCCATTCTACACTGCCATTTTCTTCATAGCATTATCTCCATAAACTTGACTAACATGTCTTTGATTTCACTGGCACTCTTTTTTTTTTGAACTGAACTGGGGGCCTCATCGGATTCGGGAAGCACACCCCAGTTCAGCACGTGGGTCTGCCTGGGCCAGAGCCGGGATTCGATCCTCGGTCCTCGGGGCTTCAAAGCGAGCGCTTAACCCGCTGAGCCATCCCAGCTTTCCCTCACTTGCACTCTTATAAGTGATAGTTGAGCAAGAAATGTAATGTACCTTCATTGCTCTAATTCAAGCTCCTACATTCTTACCACGACACACAAAAACATACAACAATAATGAATGCCACTCAGGAAGTCACAACCACACATCAACACAACCCAGGTGTGAGTGAGTCACTGATATACCAAGGTTATGAAACTTTACCAAGTTGTTTATGCAGTGCTACCAATACAAATGCATGGTGGCAAGGTCTCAAACTTAATTGTCAGACTTTGTACAGAAGTCCCTGAAAAACAGTTTTGTTTTGTTTTTCACCACAGTCTAAAAATGTTTTCATCAAAATATGAATTTCTGTTACTGTGCTGGTTTTAACTTGTGTTCTTCTATTAGTTGATACTCCTTTTTCTAGGAGGTAGCACTGAAATCTCTTCCCATTAACTTTAGATTATGTGTCCAGTTTGTGCAGAAAACTTTAGAAACATATGTACATATGTAAGAGGTTTTGATGTATTTGTAAAGAGATGTAAAGTCAATTAGATCTTGAACTTCCTTGGATGTCCAAAAAATATCCAGTTTGAGTAAATTCAGATTTTTAAATATAATTTATAATTTTTAATATAAAATAATAAAGTGAATTATAAGATTAGTAAATTTTCTGAAATCTCTCTTGATTTATTATATATTTTTAAGGACTGGATTTTGAATTTTTATTTGTATTTAGATAAAAAAAATAAACCAAAATATAGATTTATGTTTCCTTTCTCTCAAATTAAAATAACACTTTATGGAGAGGCAATTGATTTCAAAAAAGCATAGCAGAGAAACAGTTACATTATTTCAAGATATCTTTTGGAACAAATTTGTGGAATCAAGTTAAGAATCCTTTGCAAACTTGTTTAAGTCACAAACTTATAAGCACATCTAGTTCTTCTTTCTAACCTCATAACTTACCAGTCAACCCAGACAGATGCTAATGGACTCCAAAGACAGCCCTGGGGGAACTAAGCAAACATGGAAAACTCTACAGTAGCATATTTGTAGTAGATTTTAAAAGGTACTTTTTAAATTCACATTTGAAAATAAAATTAGTACTCTATTAAAGTCCATTTCCTGTTGTTTAGTCATCTGGGAACATAGAAAACAGCATCTCCTAACTACTCTATGTATGACTCATTTTTATAATCAGATCAACCTTGTCTTTTTTCCTAAGCTAAACAAATCTAATTTATTGAATTTCTGGTTGCCATAAGCCTAATTATCTTTGCTTCTCCTCTCTGACCATCTCCTGTTATCCCACTTTTAAAAAACTTTTTAAAGGAGAACTGACTATGGGTGGTGAGCACATAATGCAATGCATAGACAATTTAATGTGAAATTGTGCACCTGGAATCTATGTAATTTTTAACAACCAATGCCACCCCCAATACATTTAGCAATTAAAAACAACTAAATAAAGTTCAGCCTTTAAAGCTAGATACAATTCTAGAAACCTGATGATATATTAATAAAACAGCAAGAAGATTAAAGCCCTCCTTCAATTACTTTATTTAATACTTATTATCTTCACAGATAATATTTTATCATGGCTTTTCACATTTCATTGTCGATTTCTTCATTGCCATAAATACTATATTCAATCTCCTTATTTTTTTTTAATTTTATTTTCTTTAAAAAAAAAGTATTCTCTCCACCACACACAAAAAGTTCTATGCTCAATTCATTCATAATATAGCAACAATGTTGAGGCTTTGACAGTGTCATCTACTGTAGCTCTAGCCTATCCAACTCATCAGTCTTCCACCATAAGATTAGTCATTCTAAAGTAGCATTGCTTCACTATATCCTGCAGGTAGCCACTCCCTATTAGCTGCCATATTCAGTCATACCACTCTGGCTATTTGCAAGATGCTCAACATTCATACCTGCCCATGAAGATGACCTGGCTATACTAGGTTATGTATGCCTGACAATTTCTCCTATAATACTCTTTCTCCTCTACCATCGTATTTATAAAATTCTTTCATAGTTCTCTATTTAATTATTTGCTTTCCCTACTGGACTCTAAATTCATTGAGAACATAGATAGTGTGAATCACTATTTATCTTGACAGCCTGGGGTTTTGTACTAGGACTCAGACCCTCAAACATGTTCTTACTATCAGAATAAATGTGTAAGCTAATTAGCATGCAAATAATATAGTGCAAATATTAAATCAATGTATTTTAAATGCTTTCAAAATTAAAAAAACATTTCTGCAGCCATTAGAAATGTCTGAATTTGAACTTTTTGTCTAGCCTAGAAAAGAGGCAGAGGTAAACGTTATCTTGGAAAGATATGACAAAGCAGCAGATCCTGTATAAGGAAAGTTGGTTTAGAGGAGGACAAAGGAAGAAGAGAAATAGTCAGACTTGAGAATCCTCAACTTTCTTCTGGGTTATAGCTTCATAAAGAAGGACTGAATGAGGTCTTTCTTTTAAAAGAAAGAAAGAAAGAGAGAGAGAGAGAGGAAGGAAGGAAGGGAGGAAGGAAGGGAGAGAGAAAGAGAGAAAGAAAGAAAAAAGATGTTAGAAGGTGTTCGAGATGGTATTGAGAGCTAAATCAAGTTTCAATAGCTGTGTGGCTTGTGTTCCAAGGGAAAACTTTTTTGATTCGTGCAAAAGAGGTAGTGAGAAGCAAAAAAAAATAAATCACTACCTCTGGTTGGGGAATGAAAAAATGTGTATATTCAGACATACGCAAACATGTGCAAGCACACATATACATTTAAGTTTTATTTTTCTATCTATATGCTCCGAATGAGCACCTTGGAAGATTACTTACTCAGCCACATTAACTATCACTACCTTATTCCAGCTTACAAGTTTTACAAAACTAACAAAACAAAACTCTTACATTAAAAGTACCTGGCATTAAGCTTGAATTATATATTCTTATTTTATAAACACCTTCACATATCCATATCAACACAGAAGGAAGATTTATTACATAGGATTCATTATATAATGTTGCCTTTTTCTTTTAATTTTATCATCATCTCAAGAATGTAATGACATAGCACATTTTTAATTAAAATAAGATTTGCTATGTTGTTCATAGAATAAGAGAAACATCATTATTAAAGCCTATTAAAAACTATAAGTATCATGTCTCTCTGGCTATTAAGTCTCTGATCAATATGAAAGTAGCCAGGAAGCCTAGGAGGTAATCTATTCACTAATAAACTGTAAATGAAACTCTGTAATTTATTATATTTTTAGAATTTAATGTGCACATAAATATTTCAATTTGCTCATTCCAAATATATTCAGAAAGATACTAATAGATATTTGGATAACGCCAAAGTCATAAAGTCTGAGGTTTTGAAATTGAATTAGTGTGCTAAATGGAAATAACTAGTGATGAAGGGCTATTTTTCTTATAAAGTATCATACACCCTAGTTTAAATCACCTTTAACACATAAGACTTTCTCTACTCTCTTGAAAATCTTACAAAATCAGAATAAAAAATTATTTTGTACTTTTAATTTCTTTTGTAAGTTTACTTGTATCTCTTTTGTGGTAAACCACCTTCTTTCTGCATTATACTCATGTACCCACATATCCAGTTTTTCACATTAGAATCTATAAAAGGTATATGAGAATATAGTATATTTATTATCCTCTATATTCTATAGAGCCTGGAACAGTGTCTTACACAGAGTAAATATTAAATAAATATCCCCTGACTCAATAAACCTGTAACAGCTTATTAAAGGAAAGTTGCCTAATTCACTTTTGTCTGAGACAAAACATTATTAGATGTTATATTTCAAAGTAGCTTGTGAAACGTAAGTCTTAGCTGACTTTTATCGTAGGTAGTTGAGAAGCATTCGCCCTTTTACATATATAAGGATCCGATTTGTCTGTAGAATTTTGTGACCAGGGTGTAGATGGACAAACTTCTACTGATATTTAAGTCTCCGAAAGTGGAGAATGCAACCCAATATTCTCAAGCTGATGATGTGTGGTACCATTTTAGAAGTTTACTATTTATCTCCGGCCATTGGAGATCCAAGGGGGTGAGGCCTGACTCACATCAGACAAAAATGGAAGGTGGGACTTGGCTAGAGCAGGACTGTGTCTGGGACTGAACTGCACTCTTTTCCCAGGCTGCTCAAAAGTTTGTGAATACCGATGACCTCTTTGAAAGGTTTTCAGTTCCCAAAGAATTCTCCCCAAGAGTGAGACATTCTCAGAAAAAAGAGATGGAGTACATCTTCAGATGCTGGTATAAAAGCAAGGTTGAGAATATGTGCTGAAAGAGTGGCATAGTCTATACTGGAAGAGTTGCATTTGAAGGGGCCCAACTTAGGTCATGTGATCACAGACCACACCATCACCAAGACTCTTTCATACCTTTTCAGTATAACCTTTGGCTTTACTTTTACCTTCCTGTCCGCTGTCAGACCAACTGTGGAAAGGCCAGGAATCATATTGAAAGAAAATATAGATATAATAGAGTGGAAAGACCATTAATTTACTTCCCAAACTTCAGGTTGTCCCCTGCAGCAGGCCCCAGCTTGAGGTAAGGGAGATAATGATTTTGTTTTATTTTGTCTAGTTTTGTTTTTTTTAAGAATTCTCTTGAGGTAAAATCGACATAATAAACTATACAAATGGAAAGTGAAAAATTTAGCAAGTGAATATGCATGCATCTGTGAAACCCACAACACAACACATACTGAGCATATTACCACCCTCAAAATACTTTCTTACGTCACTTTGTAATTGCTTCCTATTTCTCATCCTACCCAGCCATTTCATCTCCAAACAACTACCAATCTACTCTCTGTCACTAGAGGTTAGTTTGCATTTTCTTGAGTTCTATATAAACAGAATAATATATATTCTTTTTGAGGGGGAAGCAAGATCTAGTTTCTTTTATTCAACATAATGATTTTGAGGTACATCTCTGGTGTTGGTTGTATCAATAGTTTGTTCATTTCGTTTTTTTATAATATTCCATTCTCTTGGCATACCAGAATAAACTTAGTTACCTGGTAATGAACATTTAGATTGCAATTATCTATTACAAATACTTCAGCTATGAATAAATGCACAAGTTTTTGATTGTATGTCTATATTTTCATTTTTTTCCTCCTTGAGTAAATACCTAGAAGTAGACAAACTGTCATATGGTTGATTTCTGCCTAACATTAAAAAAAGAAAGAAACCCTGCTCAACTTTTCCAAAGTGGTTGTATCAATTTGTATTCACACCAGTAGTGTATGAAAGGGTTCAAGTTCCTTCCCATTTCTACTATACTTAATATGGTCAACCTTTTTAATATTAGTCATTTAAATAGGCATGTCATGGTTTTTAATGTGATTTTAATTTTCATTTTATTAAAAACTAATGATGTTGATCATATATTAATGTATATATTTGAAATTTACCTAAAAACTGAACAATTTAAATTACAGAAATTAGTTTTTATGACTTTTAAGTGATTCTAGGTTTGCCTGTTCCTTGCTTAAACAACATACAATTAAATTAACTTTTTTCCAGCTTATTATTTTAATAAACATCTGCTGACTTAGTTAGTAAATCTGTAATATGTTTAAATATTTAAAAGTTCTAGTATAATTGTTAAATGTCGCCATTATTACTTAAAGAAAGCTGCTTTTTAGAAAATAGTTGGGAATTTTATTTAATTTTATTTATTTATTTATTTATTTATTTTACTGTTATTACACTAAGCAATGCATGTGTGAGAAATTAAGCATATTGCCAAAATAAATAGTAACATTGAAGGGTACGTTTTAATGTTTCAAAACAAGTTTCAGGTAACTACTTCAGACTGAAGACACCACACTGAACATCACCTAATAAATGAACATTAAATGTAAAACCAATAAAACATTTTGTTAAGTTGATTTCAAATTATTCATTGTGTATTAAGTACCAATATTTTACCTAGTATATTATGATACAGTAAAGGCTTAAAATCCTTTATATGTGTGTTTTGAACAATTTTATGCATGTTCAACTTTTAATCTAGGACACAAAGGAACTTGAGTTCCATAATCTTATATTTATTGTTTTATTCTACTTATCCAATTATCCATACATTTTTCTCAAAGTATGCGTTATCCTGGTTTATAAAATTTAAAGTTACTTATTAAATCAAATAAATATTTCTTTGGTAATATTTTTTTAAAGGGGAAGAGGTTACCCTGACAAGCAGCCACAAGACATTTCTTGCTTGATAAATGCAAGTGCTTTGACATTACATTAGACTTTTTGCATTATTGATCTAGTGAGGAAGAGAAATATACAAATGGTAATTTAATATTAACCCTCAAAAGTAAGGCTTTAGATTGGCATTGAACTTATTGGTGTGGTAACTTTAAGTTATATAAATGTCTCATCACTATGTTGCATACATCTAATATAATATTCTATGTCAACTGTAAGTGAAAAGTACATTTTAAAAATCAAGTAAAGCTTCACCAGTCCACTAATATGATTGTAGTAAATTGGAATCAAAAGTCACTTTAATAACTCACCTTCTAATAAAAGACAAAATAATGATAAACTCAAAGATTTTAGTTTTCATTGTCCACATGTTCTAAGAAAGCTTAATTTTGTATATAATTTCATACTCAGTTTATATTTTGCGAAATGAAAATGCTGGAAGAGAAAGAAAATGAACTCCTCTAGTTAGAACATTTTTAGAATTGATCAATATTTTTTTTTATCAGCAGTGATCAAAAGGAAGGATAAAATGGATTGTTTTGTTGGGTAGAAATCTAAGAAACACTGTGCTCTAATTAGGTATAACAAGCTAATACTTCCAAAAACCACTAAATCAATTCTGTCTCTTTCCCCCTTCTCTAACAGTTGTCCAAAATTTATATTCTCATTTGTCAGTCTTGAAATACGTAGAAAACAGTTTCAAATATACTAGTCCATACAGAAATCTCATTAACTATAATTCAGAACTTTAAAAAATATATTTATCTTTATACTGAAGGCAATGCAGTTATAATAATTATATAGTGTGTTTACAAGTTACTTGAATTTATTTTGTTCCACCCTTTATCTTCCTGCAGAAATTTGTAAAATACTCATTTTAGTTAAGAAATTAAATTTCTTCTACTCAGTAAGCATTATGTAGGCAGAAAATCTCATTTGGAGAGCTTACTTTGACAGCAATGAAAATATATTTTATGAAAAATTTTGAATGTATTCTTAAACCTAAAATTTTCTTTCACCCATATTTTATTGGAGACCATTTTTAGTAAACTGACCAAATACCATAGTTTATGGAGGTAGACTTTTAGTACAAATGAAAGCAGTTAAGTCTTACACTTATTGTTAATATTAGATTAGTACAGTAGACTAGTGGATATGATCACAGATTGCTCTAACAGAGAAAACCACGAGACATTGTTTTGATCTAGATTTCTGTTTTGATAAAGTATAAAGCAACCAACATTGGAGTAGCTATTTTAAAAATCTATATGATAAGTGATTGAAGAAAAGTATAAATCTATAATGTGCACAAGAGTTTTTAATGGAACTAACCTATATGATCAAAAGAATACCAAGTGTTCCAATTAGACTTCATGCAGGTGAAAGGTGGGGGTTTGAAAAAAGCATAGAGAAAAAACTGAAATGCTAGTTATTTTTATCTTAAGTAATATAGAGTATTCTTTTCATTAGCCTTTGAAGTTTCCTGTTTTTCCATTGATTATTCAGTGTAATTATAACCATGCATTAAACAAGGTCACCTAGGACATAACTTATTATTATAAGCTTGAATTTTAGTTTTGGAGCTTCACTCCAAAATGGAAATGAGTGTGGTTACTTAAAAAAATAATTCTCAAGCCAATTAACATATTTTCATTATTTCCTTTTTAATACAAATTGTCATTAAAGAGCTGCACAAAATTTTATTACACATCACTTACTGAAATGGAAAAGTTCTTACCATCTAACTTTAAGATGTAAAAGGAAAATCACTGTAAATATTTCCAGCATTCTGAATTGTACAGTAGTTCCTCCTTATGCATGAGACTTTCATGTCAAGATGTCCAGTGGATACCTAAAACCACAGATAGTACTGAACCCTATAAATACTATGAATGTTTTTTATACATACTTATATAGTTACATACATACATAGATACATACATACCTATGATAAAATTTGATTTATAAATTAAGTACAGTAAGAGATTAACAATAACTAATAATAAAATAGGACAATGCTAACAATACACTGTAATAAAAGTTCAGTGAATGGCTTTGGGGCCATTATTAACTTAAATATGGTTTATTTTAACATAAGCACTGTGATATTGCAATAGTTCACCTAATAACAATAGAGTTCCTAAACAACCAGGGGGCAGGCAGCATATATAGTGTGCGTACACTGAACTAAGAGACGATTTATAACTAGGGTGGCAAGGACCAGGATGGCGTGAGATTTCCTCACATTACTTAGAATACTGTGGAATTTTAAACTGATAAATTGTTTATTTCTGAAATTTTTCATTAAATATTATGTATCGTGGTTGACAAAGGCCACGCAAACCACAAAAAGCAAAACCACAAATAAAGTGAGAATTCTGGTACCTGCAGTGTTTCTCACCAAATGAAACACTTAAACCAGTTATTAGGTATCCTATCATATCTAATGTGTTAATAGTCCATAAGGTGGAATAGTAGCATGATTACTCACAAATACACACACACATGAACACACACACACACACACACACAGAACACAACGTATCTAGTTGTCAACTCTTCAGTTCTATTTCTTCATCTGCTGAGAACTTAGACACCCACTTAAAATACTTTCTCACTTCAATTGCCATTGTATTGGATGCAAAGCCATGTGGGCTGCCTGTCCATTATTGAGGCCTTAATTTTATATTAGAGACTAAAACCTGTTTCATCTCTTAAATCCTGTGACCACTGGGAATATTCCAGACTAAAAAAATTCACTTTAATTTTTCCAATCATAAACCATGTCTTCAACAACTTGTGTTACTACCTCTATCGTCATTCATCTTCTGGATTGTTTTCCTTCCACTATCTACTCCCTAGTAAAGCCCATTTAAACAAAATATACCATGTAATTAACATGTTTTTGTGATTTAAAATACACTGTTTTCAAATAATGGCAAATCAAATGATCTTTGTATTTTACATTATTTTATATTTCAGTTGTATTTCCTATAGTCAACCATTATGTTTTTCTTGAAATGTTTTCTCTTATGATAATGACACTTTCTTAGTTTTCTTCCTGTAACACTGGCTTTTCCTCCTCAATAACATTTACTAGCTCCTTGGTTACTACTCTATACTAAACATTGAGAAATTATTTGATCTTTTTCTGGATTTTCTTTCTATTCTTAATCGCAATTCTTACTAACTTACTTCATTTATTTCCATATTTTCCAAAGCAATGGCATTGTCAGTGGTCCCTGTGGTTGAAAGAAATGTTCAGTTCAATTATCTGCTTACGTATCTTCTTAGGAGGATATGTCCCTCCTGAAACATCTTAGACATCATAACACATTAATTTTTACCCCCATGTGGAAAAAGACATTGGAATTTTGACAGTGATTGTATTGAATCTATAGATAACTTTAGATAGTATGGGAATTTTAACAATATTATTTCAATTCACAAACATAGAATATCTTTTTTTAGTTGTACATTCTTCAAATTCTTCACTAAATGTTTTATTGGTTTTTTTTAAATATATTTTTATTTATATATTTTATTTTTGACAGAGAGAGAGAGAGAGAGAGAGAGAGAGAGAGAGAGAGA
>PVKE010034419.1:0-17406 GCA_004027555.1 Craseonycteris thonglongyai
GGGCAAAGGGAGAAGGCATCAAATGTAAAAAATAATAATAATTAAAAAAAAGAACCCAACAACTTTCATTTCCCTTTACCAGTGTTTTTGGTGTCTCAGGAGGTTGGTTATAGTGGCGCACAGTTGGCAGCATGGGGAACACTGAGCAAAGAGAGAGGTCTGGGAAGTGAAGTTGGCAACCTTTAGGCTCAAGTGGCAGGGGCAGGGATTGGCCTTTTTACATGAACATTGTGCTGCAGGCGTCCTCTGTTCTTGAAGGGGGTCATGTATCTTCCCATTCTTCTCTTTTGCTGTATGTAATTTGCTGTTCACTTTGAAAAGAATAGTGGAGCCAATATTGTTCCAGCACTTTTGCCTGTGAGGTAGAAAAGAGTATTATTCTCAGTATTTGTGGGTGAGGTTGAAAGAGTAGTGTGTGCAGAATAAATGGCCTTTTCACAATAAAAACCCACATACCCTGTCATTAGTTTTTATGTTTCATAATGAAGTTTACTGAAGTTCTTTACTTCTCTGTGGGGTAGTCTTTTTTGTCTGTTAGAAACCAGAGTTTTTCTCCAAAGAAACTGTATACTTAACTACTGGGGCTGCCAAAATATGTATACACAGTTTAAGAGATATTATCTACGTATTACTTTTCAACATTAATTACGGTAGCAAGGTGTAGTATGATGTTTGCTCCAAAAGTGGTATTAATCAAATGAATTCTAGCATCACCGTGTGACAGACAGGACAGTCAAAGAAAATGGCTGAAGCACAGTTAGTAGAGGAGTGAAGACCATTTTGAAGTGGCATTTGAAATTGGAGAATGTTGTGGAAGTACAGTGGAGGCATGAGTATGCAGCAGAACCTCCAACACACTTAACAATTGCACACATTCCTGATAAGTTTGAGACAGAGGGTAAATTGAAGTGGCATGCACAGCAATACTAATGGATGTTTTAGTCAAAGTTGCCCAAACAATAGTTTGCTGTAATCAGAAGTGTCTGGATGCTGATAGTAGCCACTTTGAGCACCCCTTGTAACTGCAGAAATCAAATGTGTCTTGTAATCTCTTTTGTTATCGATATATATTGAGTATTAAAATTTTAATACAGTTTTTTTCTTTCTGAAAATGTGTATGCACTTTTTGGTATCCTCTGTATAAACCAAGTAGATGTGACAGCTGTTGGTTGATTTGATATGTGTGAAGATGAACCATGGAGCCAGGTTTTCTGTTCCTCCTGCTCGGCTTCCTCCGTATAACATTCAGTGTAATCATGTGACGTAGATCGTTGGCTTTGAACCAGGTGCACATAGGGCTGGGCTTTACTACTTTATTGAACCTGTGATGTGAGGAAAATCACTTTGTCCTTCAAAGAATCAGTTCCTTTTTGAGTAAAACATGGGCTATTGTGATGTTTCTAGATTCCTTTCTCAAGGCCTGGACAGGTAGGTATATTCAGTTAATAACTCTTCTTCCAACAACCTTTGCTTTTGATGTTCATGTGTTCTGTGAGGTCAGTGTTTATCTTCCTAGAAATCATTTTCAAAGCGTTAGTACCTCTCTCTTGGCCTTTGACACTGTTTCTGTTTTACTGCTACTTAGAATCTAAAACATTATGGAATTTGTAAATTAGTGGAGATTCCCTAAATATTAATAAAGATACTAAAGTTTAGAAGGAAATACATATTTAAGCCTCGCTTGGTCTGTACCACTACTCACATTTTAGGCTGAAGTATTCTTTGTTGTGGGTGGCTGTTCATGACACCATAGCGTGCTTAACAACATCCTCGCTTCTACCCACTAGATGTCAGTAGCACCACCTTCCCAGTTGTAACAACCCAAAATATCTCCACCTATTACCAATGTCCCTTGTGGGGTGAAATTACCCCTGGCTGACAATCACCAGTCTATAGGAAAAGCAAGATTAGACATAGATTCTTCTTAAACACGTAGCCTTTCACAATGCAAGTACTGTCCCTTATTGGGACATTAGGAACCCTGTATCTTCTAGAAGCCTTTTTTCCTCAGTCTGATAGACTAGTGAGTGGATCCTTTTGTAAATATTTAAAATACTTATCACTATATTTTAAATTATTTATTATTTTTAAATGGAGTTGAACAACTTTGTGTACCAGTCACTGACCTATGTAATGAGTATTTAAAAATAAACAAGGCAGTGTTCCTTTAGAAGTTAAATTAGATTGCCTGTGTTTAAAGACTGGTTCCAGCATTTCTGGCTGTGTAACTTAAGCCAGCGGTCCCCAACCCCTGGGTCATAGACCGGTTTGGTCAGGAAACTGTGTTAGGAACCGGGTTGCACAGTAGGAAGTGAGCGGTGGGCAAGTGAGCGAAGCTTCGTCTGTATTTACAGCTGCTCCCTATTACTCACATTACCACCTGAGCTCTGCCTCCTGTCAGATCAACAGCAGCATTAGAGTCATTGTATAATTATTTCATTATCTATTACAGTGTATTAATAATAGAAATAAAGTGCACAGTAAATGTAATGCCCTGGAATCACCTTGAAACCATGCCCTCCCCATAGCTCCATGGAAAAATTGTTTCACGAAACCAGTCCCTGGTGCCAAAATGATCGAGTACTGTTGACTTAAACAATGAGTACTTCTTTTTAATCATGCATAAAATAATAGTGCTACCTGCTATTGATAAGATTAAACAAAAGCATTGATATGAAGCACGTGATGTGTAATAAATGCTTAAAGAATGTTAGCTGTGTCGGGTGTTCTCATTATCATCATTAATAGCTTTGCTGAGGACGGTGCTCACTCAAGACAGTAATACCTGGTCCTGAAGGAGGGTGGTAGCGACAGCTGAAGACATCCAGGAAAAGATGAGCCCTGAGCTCAGCCCCATAGATGTCGGTCAGCCAAGAGAAAGCAAGATGAAGAAGCAAGGGCAAGGATGTTTTAATAGAAGTATAATCTGTAATATAGGAACAGATAAGTATTATTTGTTTCTTTGACATATTTTAAAATACAATAATATTTCAGCTGTATTTCTCAGGTCACAATTCTTTATACTTCCTAAGAGCTTATTTTGCTGTTAGAGAAGTTTCATAAAGTGTTTTTTTTATCCCATTTTAATGAAGTATTGATTTTAAATGAACCCTTTATTTTTTCTTGAGAACTACATGATAATCTTGTCTCATCTTAAGATTCCTGGGAAGTTTCTGACTTCCTTTTGCTTCTTTACAAATAATACTAAAGTAAAAGTGTAATTTAATGGTGGTTTTCTGTCTTTCAGTTCCATGTTAGCTACCTTATTGTTATGAGAGTAGGGAGCTAATTATTTTGGGGCAGTTCCTATGAATCTTAGTGGCTTTGGTGATTCAATTGTAATATTTAAAAAGAAGCCATATGCTTCTTAATATAAATATAGCATGGTACTATTTCCAACATATATGTAGGCTTCTGTGAGTCATAGAATAACCAATGGAGCAGGTAGGACAAGTTCACAGGTGAGAAAATTGGCTCACAGATATTGTTACTTGGCTGAATTGTCTCAGTAAATATCAGAACTGAGCAGAGAAATCAGCTCTTCCTGACTCCAAACCCTTCTATTTCTACTACCTATGCAATTGTGTATTAAAAAGAACACTATGCGGGAAGCCAGGATGGCTCAGTGGGTTAGGCACTCACTTTGCAGCCCCGGGGACCGAGGATCGATTCCCAGCCCCGGCCCGTGTGGACCCATATGCTGAACTGGGGAGTGCCTTCAGTTCAGTTCTCACCGGGGCGAGACCCCTGGCCCAGTTCCTGCCCTGTGCAGCCCGCACCCACCTGTGGAATGAAACTATGTGGAAAAACCAATGATGTGCAACTATGGAGACTGTTCTGCCCATCCCCCCCCCTTCTCTCTGTCTTGGACTCTGTACCTCTCTCTCTCTCTATTTGTCAAAAACAATAAATAAATCGTAAAAAAACAAACAAACAAACCCTATTGGCCGTATACCTCTTCTTCAAAGGCCTCTCATTAGCTGTGTAGGTGGAGTGATGTTCTCCAAAAAAGCTCAGTATCTTTAAAAAAAATTTTTTTTTTTATATTTTGTAATCCTAAGCTACTGTGAATAGACTATTGATTATTTAAACTTATAACTATAATAGTTTCACAGTTTTTTATAGGTCAAGAAGAACATATTAGAATTTATTATAGCATTTACATGGTTCTAAATAATCACATATCATCCATTCTTGTGTGCTTTCTGAGGACATCTTTTGTGACTTCAATTTTGACACATTGCAGTTTCTCTTACTGAGTTCCACACCCATTGAAAACTTTCTGGACCACTGATTACTGAATTTGCTAGGGTGGACCAGACAGTTCTTTAATGTTGACCATCTTATAAAACAGATGATTGTAGTAGCTTGCCTCCAGATGTTCCCCAATGTGCCCTGCTCCCTGGTATTCATGCTCTTGAACAGTTTCCTCCCACATGGAACGGAGATGATTTGTATAACCAGTAGGATGTCGCTGGAAAGACGGCATGACTGCCAAGGCTGGGCCATAAAACTCATTACAGCTTTCATCTTATTCTTTGTGATCACTTGCTCTGAGGGGAAACCAGTTGCCATCTTAGGAGTACACAGCCCTTATATGAGACAGCTCGGCCGATAGGAGCATGTAGTAAGAACCTGAGACCACCTGTCTAGATCATGGGAGTGAGCCATCCAGGGAGTCAGTCCTCCAGCTTTCAGGTGACTGAAAACCCTGGTCAGCATTTTGACTGAAGCATATGAGAGATGCCAGCCTAGAACCAACCAGCTGAACTTCTACCAAATTCATGACTCGTGGAAAATACAAAATAATAAATGTTTATTGTTTAAGCCACTAGGTTTGGATTAATTTGTTATACTGAGCAATAGTTAACTAATGTAGTACTTATTTGGAATGATTTTTAACTTTTTATAAGGTATTATTAAAACATATGTGAGATATTAAGTGCTCTGGATATTGTTTTAAGTATTTGAAGTGGAATATATGTTGTTAATCTGTACTCAAGATAATTCAACAATGATCCGTTCATTGATTTTATTGTTTAAAATAAATGAGATAAATGGAAAGCATTTATAAAATAGAAGTGTTAGGCAATTATAATCTATTGAACTAAGCTAATTTGTAAACTATATGTTTTTAACATATATGAGGGCTGTCCAGAAAAAAATCCAGTCAATGTAATAAGAACGGTTACATGGCTGGATGCTTTTTGAACTAGGATTTCTCATAATATTAGAAAAAGAGACTGAAGAGATTTCCTTTTAATAAAAAAAATGCTTGTAATGAATGTTACCTTAATGTTAGTTACTTTATAAAATTAATTCACTGGTTTTGCAATGCCTCAGAGAAGTAGAGTCAGAAGGAAGAAGAAAGAAAGAAAGAAAGATAAAGTAGTAAATATTAGCCATTATCTAAAATCAAGAATTAAAAGCATGTAAGGTCTAAATGGACTGTCAGTAGCCTAGTAGAGGTTTCTTGTAGTATCAGATGGGCTTATGTTTTTCTTTAGTTGTGTCGTCAGAGTAAGCCTTGAGTTATGCAACCAAGAACTGAAGCTTCAGAATCTAAGGGACATAACAATCGGCTCAGGAAATTTGCTCACAAAATAGGAATCTTGTCGTAATTGTTAAAGATTTGTTTATAAGCCAGGTTAGTATATAGTATATTGAATATTTTAGTATAATAAGCTTTATTTCATAGAGGAATTGTACTGTACTTTACCTTCTTTTGAAGATGTAGTTTATTACATTGGTATAACATAGGATCACTGCCAACCGTTATTCGTCATACTTCCTCAGAAAAATAAAGCTGTCTCCTTATTTCCCCTTAAGTTTATGAATGCTGTCGAAAGCCACAACACATCCTGAAATATTTAGGAAGAATGCAGATCCATCAATAATTTTAGATACCATAAGCTTCTGCTGATTAAGGTCATAAACCATGTCAGACAGATCCAGTAATCAGACCCTACTGTTCTGCTGGTCCTTTGTTCTGACCAGAGCAATTGCTTATCATTATTTCCTCTTACTTGGACAATTTAGTCTGTTGATAAATTAAATAACACATTTGTATTAAAAATATAGCTGTGAATCTTAGCGTACTTTCTTGTCTTGAGCTTTCATTGCATGTGCTTGGCCTTCTAAACAGGCATTCTGCAGACCTGCAGATGGTGTGGCCTGCTGGTTGGTTTATACACGATGTATGGCATTCACTGGTTTTGTACTATTGAAAAAATACATGCTCTGCCTATTACAGTGAGTACATGGGCAAGGAAAATGCATAAATACAGTTGTCATGGTATGGATTACTTTCTTTAAATCTCTGTTTTTCTTCATGTGTATTTCTTTTTGTAAGGAACATGAGGAAGCATTTGATTCTCAAAATGACTTTGGAGTATAAGAGTCTTCTAAGGAAGGAGGGAGTAATTGACATTTGGGAGAACAAATTCCTAAATCTTCTCTCTCTCTTGCATGCACACCCTCCTGGTTTGGAAGTTTTCAAATGTTTAAACATAATATTTGAGTAAAGGGATGTGAAGGGTAGAAATTTCTGAATTTATTTCTATTGTTACAATCACATACCTAATTAAAAAAAATCATGGTGATATAAAGTACAACATAGGGAATATAGTCAGTAATATTATAATAACTATGTTCAGTGTCAGATGAGTAATAGACTTATTGGGGTTATCACTGTGAGGTATATAAATGTCCAACCACTATGTTGTTTTGTACACCTGAAATTAATAAAATTTTTTTTTTAATTAAAGCACTTCTGTTGCTCCTTATTTAGTCCTACTTCCCTATCACTCATGCTGCCTCCTCCACACCTATTTCACACTTTTACCATGATGTCACCTACATTTCTCAACCCTTTTAATTGATTCTGATATTTTACGACTTTTGGTTTTCATGATTTGCTAAGATTTCAGTTGTTTATTCGGTTCTTTCGTATAAATGTCAAAGTATTTTCTTTTCTTACTCTTCAGCGGCCAGCTGTCTTGGTCTCTTTTTCACAAAATGGATTTCCAGAATCAGATTTTGAAGGTTGGGCATGAGCACAAGTCAGTCTTTACGTGCATAGAGTCATTTGGTATATCTGCATTTTTGACTTCGCAACATCGGTACAACATCATCATGATTAACAAAAATGACTACATTTATTGAACACTACTATAAGAGTATAGTAGCATAAGATAAGAAATTTTCATCATCTATAATTTTCACAAAACTCCATTATAAAGGAGAGGAGGATGAAGCTTGGAAAGATAAATGGCCCAAGGCTTCAGAGCTAGTGAGTGGAACACTCGGGAACAGGAGGAAAGGAAGGCTGAATCTTAGACATGTAACTGAAACATCTGTAGGTTTTCCAGAAAACACATATTTTTATGATTTGGGCTAAAAGTTACTCTAATGAAAAGTAGCCTTAGTTTCACAGTGAGGAAAATGAGTTTGTATTTTGGCCATAGATTTTGAACATCCATTTTTTTTAAAAGAGACCAAGATAGCTGGCTGCTGAAAGAGTACAAAAAGAACATATTTTGGCATCCATATGAAATAATTGGATAAACAACTGAAAACTTATTAAGTCATGAAAACCAAGTCATAAAATGTCAGAATCAATTAAAAGAGTTGAGAAACGTAGGTGACATCATGGTAAAAGTTTGAAATAAGTGTAGAGGAGGCAGCATGAGTAGTACAGAAGTTGGAAAAAATGGGAAGGAGCAAAATGAGTGGCTCAAATTAAAAAATAAACGTTATTAGTTTCAGGTATACTAAGCAACAGAGTGACTAGACACATGTATAGACCTCACAAAGTGATAGCCCCAATAAGGTTAGTACCCATCTGACACCAAACATAGTGAATACAATATTATTGACTGTGTTCCCTATGCTGTATTATATATCCTCCTATTTTTTAAATTAGAGCTGATATACAGCATATTGGTTAGACAGTTACATCATTTATGAGGTGATATCCTGAGAATCTGTTACCCATCTGACACAATACATAGTCAAGTTTCTAATGCTTTAGATAAGCTATTCTTCAAAAAGGACTGGATTTTTGGATTTTTGGATGTTTGGATTTGTTTGGAAACTCAGTCTTTCTGTGAGATATATTAGAAGTAGTAAGTAAACAATTGCGTTTACCATTTATGAATTTCTCGTTTATAAAATTATTTTCTCTATATTTTCTGCATCAATCAATGTACTAAACTCTCAGCAGATAATTAAGAAAACGTCCTACAACTGTTGGTCCTTATTTTGTTGCTGTGATGGGAGACACTGACACACATATAAGCCATGTCCTCCAACCCAACAAATTACTCCACAACCCATCATATGAGAGGAATGAACCACTGTAGTCTCTGGGTAAAATCATCACCTTTTTAAAACCCCCTTAGGAAGAGGCCAGAAACCAATACATACAACTGCCATGGAACTCTGCTCAACCACAAATCCCATTGCATACCTTTGAGCTCAAGAAGTCTCACCCAAATATGACCCCCAAATGACAGTCACATAATTGACTTTTCACTATCATTTTGTATCCTAGAACCAGAGAATTAGTCGTATTTGGGTGAATACAGTAGATCAGCTTTTGTGATAACGTGGGGGATGGTAGACACATTCAAGCATATGGTTCATGGTCTTCTGCCAAGAATGTTTTGGCTCCCTTATCTTTGACACTTGCCCCAGCCTTTATTATTGTTGCATTATACAGATTAGGAAATTGAGGACTGGAGGCAGGAGGCTCACAGAGTCTGGTTGTAAACTTCAGTGTTTTCCCACCACACCACATCCATCACGGTTCGTTGTGCTCTGTGTGGGGCTCATCCACGCGCAGTTTTCATTGGAAGTTGGAGGAGAAATGGGTATGGAGTCACCAAGAAAACCTGATACGTAAGCTGGTTGCATTTGTTCCAAAATATTTAGAAAAGCAGTAAAGTCCTTGGATTTTTAGTTCCTGGCTTAGGCACATTGTGCTATATTAATCACATTAATATTGATGTGGAGAATTTATGGAACATAAAGTTGGGTGATAAATATCTGTATATGTGTGTGTGTGTGTGTATATATATATATACATTAATATATGTGTATCTATAATTTATATAGCTTAAAACTTTATTTCTCATCACATTCTCTGGTTTTATTAACACTACTGAGATTTAGATGCAGACATAGCAATTCTGTTATCACCAAGATAGGTAAAAAGGTGCATGTTTGTATGTGCTTGGAGAATGTGCTAGACACAGTGATATTCCTCTGATAAGTGTAGTGGGGTTATATGTTAGCTATTTCATAATAGAAAGTGATGGATACCAAACCATATTGACAGAAATGCTACTTAACATACATCAGAGTAGGGAGAGGATGTTCACCACCATGTCTGCTTTAGCTAACTTGGTACAGAATGGTCTTTTATGCCAGAGCACATTCGTCTTAGCATGAATATGTTCCTTTCCCCTTAAAATATTTTTCTGTTACTGCAAAGCAGATTGATTCTTTCATTAAAATTCTCTAAGATCAAAAGGAAGATAATAAAAAAGAATATGCTTACAGATAATAATGGCCTGTTTTTACCCAGTGTCTCTTAGGCACTGGAGAGCTATGCGGGCATTTTGAGTACAGATGTGCTTCAGGGTGTTAAAATGATCATAATATGCTCCATGGATTGTAAGCAAACAGAGAATTCTGTGAAGCTGGGAGAGGAATATTACAGAAGAACAATAGGGAACGTCCAGGGCTTATAATCTACCACAGGTTCGTAACTACGGGTATGGAAATGTTTGGAGACAGTTTTGGTTGTTGCAGTGCCTTGGGGGATCCCTTTGGTGTTGAGTCAGTAGGACTCTGGAAAGTGAAATATTATATACGTTGTGGGAGATTTTCTGCATCACAGTTTCCCATCCTGAGTGCAGGCATGGTCCTGTGAATGGTGTGGCTGAGTCAATGGGTGTTTGGAGGGGTTGTAGCTAAGAGGTGGCATCATTAAGAATAAGAACCTTCAGGGTATCTGCTTTACCCTTGCACACTACTATTAAGGTCCCTTTTTGTACTTGTTCTTATTAAAGAATATTCACATGCCAGGATTTTCCTTGAGTTCTCTGTTGAAAGATGATCAGGAAAAAAAATTATTAACAGTAACACAATGACAAACATTCAGATCTTTAAATTATTGACAGTATTTTCTAAGGAGGAATTACAGATTAATGTGTCTGTAACAAACTCAAGTCATGAGTATAAGAATCAATCTCCTAAACAAAATAAAGAGCAAAGAAATAGTAATTCCCTACAATATTAGTAAAATCTTCATGAGAAGGTATTCTGTCTCTAAGTTCATCCATTGTTCCAGCAGATGTTTTTGCAGCATCCACTGTGTTTCAGGCACTGCTCCAGGAATTAAGCATATAGCAGTTTCTTAAGGGAATTTACATAATATTAGGGAAGGCAGAAAATAAATAGTGTCAGGGTATGTGATAAACACCAGGAAAGCAGGGTAAATGGATAGAAAATTATAGAATGGGATATTTTAAATGGTCTGACCAAGAAAATACTGTTTGAAGAGGTGACATTTTAGATAGGAACTATTATAAACAAAGGGCACATGTCAGTGTGTGAATATGTGGGAGAGAACAATTCAGCAGAGATTACTAAAAGCCCTAAAGCATATTGGTTATAGTGGGGACTGACCAGTGAGGAGACTAGAGAACAAGAGCAAATTTATGGAAATAAAGTTTGAGAGGTAGCCAAGTTCTAAACACGTGGAAACTCCATAGCAGCCTATCTGTTGAACAAGCTTTTATTCAGGGCCACCTTAAAAGCCATTGGCAGATCCTGAATATAAAAGAGATACAATGTAACAAGTGTTTCCAAAGGATCATTCTGCACTCAGTGTGGAAAAGCTAGCACTCCAGCAGTAGTGGAAGCCAAGTCTGTGATACAATCCCACAGTCTAGGAATGATGCAGGTTGACTCGGACCACCTGGAAGTGCAGAAGCTGTGAATTGGCTGTTAAAGGTAGAGTTTATGGGATATGCTAATGGATGGAATGTAGACTGGGTGAGGAGAAGAATCAAGGGTGACTTGAAGGTTACTGAATTACCCTCCATTTATGGGATGCTCATTTGAGAAACTAGCATTTTATTGCAAAATGAAAATCAACATTATCTATCATATACAGCCTCATTAAGCCCTTTCAAATATTGCAGCATAATTCAAGACAGTCATCCCTGACTATTAGGGATGCTTTACTGACTTGTTCTAGATTGTAGATTTTTCTAATTTTTGTCTTAGGTTTTGCATAGTTTTGTAGTGAAATAATCGATACATAGGATGATTAAAAATGCATATGAGAAATACTTTGTAGACTAATAAAGTATAAAAAACAGTGAAATTATTACAAGCATGAATCCTAGAAGCAGACTGCTTGGTTTAAGTGCTGATATCACCATTAATGAACTTTGCAACTTTAAGAAAATTCTTTTTCCTCCTTTGTAAGTTAGAAATACTAATATTGCTTACTTTAGAGGATTGTTGTGAAGATTTGATGTTTTTTTTATAAAAGGCTCTGAGAATACTTGGCACATAGTTATAATGATTTTTGTTATCTACTATTACCATTGTTAATAAAAGCAGCTACATAGTGGTTTGAATTTTTTAAAAGACTGTTTCCTAAACAAAGGGCCTCAATAATCCATAAACTGAACAAGCAAAAAGTAATAATTGAAAATGAGCTCTATTATCAAATTAATGAAAAACATAAGAAAACAAAACAAAATTCAATGGATACATTCATACAAAACTTTTAAAATTTTGAAATTATATCAGGTTATTCTTGCCTAAGGATATGTTTTAGATCTGTAACTTGAGAGAAGCACCGTATCAGCAAGAGAGAACATTTTAAAAATTATTTGTATCATTAAACTATTACTGTTATGCAATTTTTTAACTGTGGGCAAATTGCAGCTCAGGAATCCAAAATTTAAACATCTCTTTTGCATTTTCCAGAATTTTAATTTATTTATAGCATTCTCAAGTACATTGAGGGTACTAAAATCAATCAATGTACATAGTAAGTAAAACTTAAATGCTCATATATTTGAAAATTATTTTCTTATTTTGGAAAAAGTTCTTAAGATTTCCTAAAATCGTTTTTAAGGTATTGGTTAATATCTGTAATACTTAATAACAGTTTTATGCTGGAAATAATATATATGGGAATAATAAAATTGTGAAAGATGAGGGCTTACTTATTTTCAAGCACATAAATGCTGTCTTTCCTTAGAGTCTCATATAATAGGATTCCAAATGGCTTGGATATAGATATTTAGTAAATATTTGCAGCTTGATTAATGTTTAATTATAAATTTCATGAGCTATATGAAGTAAAATGGAAATTCTGAGAATGTTGTTTGAACCAAACAGAACGGAAATTAATGTGACTTTTAACATATAATTGTGACTAAGGGGCCTTTAGGTTGACATTTTAAAGCTGACCAGACAATTTTAGGATATTCTATAAACATTTATCCAATATCAAGTATTTAATGCACACTGTGATTTGGACTTGAGAATTTTAGTTGAAAAGTTTGCATAAATATGTTTTCTGGTTCCCCTTATCTCGTGCTTGGACTGTTATAATAGCTTTTACTCTATTTTTTTTCTCTAAATTCCAAAATATTAATTTTTCTCTGCAATGTGATACCAACCTACTTTCCCAAGAATGATGCTATTTATGTAATAATATCCTATATTACTGTCATGATTTACTATTTCTTAAATAAATACCATTTTAACTTTTATACATTAATTAAAAACTCACCTACATTCAACTTGTTACTCTGCCTTTTGGGTATGCCAAGGTGCCTATCATGTTGAAAACAGCAACAAAGAAGGCTTAGAAGACATCTGTACAAAGGATGAATCCTTGACAGGTTGTTGCAAACAACATTACTACTAAGCCCAATAGTCTCAAAATTTCCATTATGGCCTAGCCAAGGGCTTTTGAAGGGAGTCTGTGTTACGGCCAACTCCTGGCAATGATGATTACGGAGGTAGTTTTGGGAATAGGTCCCATAGACTTAACACAAAAAGTTATGGAAGCAAAGTGACAGAGAAGCAGCAATCAGGAACTGGACACTGGATACCAGGATTCAATGACCAGGCTCAAAGTTAGGGAAGCTGCAGCCAGATTTCTGTTTCAACTACTCTGAGAAGTAGGAGTGTGAACAACAGACCTCCTATTACAATTCCTTTTATTCATGGTGAAAGAGCCTCCTAACTCATTGTCCACACCATCTGACTAGTGGAGTTCAAGGGGCAGGCTGTGCCTACAGATTAGCAAATTATTACTTGTGGCAGCTACTTGTATGAACACCTCACTCAGCTGGGAGTTCCACCATCCTGTGAATGGTTTCCTTCAGTCTCCTGAGCGTGATTGAATCTACGTATCTTCTGTGCTTCCACTAGCGTGATTTTCTATAGCTCTTTTTATGGAACCTAACAAATTGGCTTTGTAACAAGAGCAAAATCGTGAACCTTTAGATGAGGCCTCCATTCGTTCCCTGTACCTGGTCCATAGTAAGCGTTCGTACATGCCTTTTAAGGGGTTGGGAATGTGGAATATTTTTATGAAGTGAAGGAAGAACCAGATTTCATTTTCATGGAAGCATTTTACTGTTGTCTTAACTGCTTGTATTTAAGGATTTAAGCTCCAACAAACCTCCCATTCTTGTTAAGATACATAGGAGAACGATGAATCCTTTGTAGCTTTATTTCAGTAAAATTTACAGATTCATACCTGAGGATTGAATCATCTATTTTTAGGCCTCGTTCACCCTCTGTGTGCCAGGTGAACAACTTACTGCTCATTAAACAGATTGTACATTAAAAACTATAGAGTACAGAAGCACAAATATCATACATTTGGTGATAATTAGCGTTCATTTCCTCACTAAGTACTAAGGCATACCACATGGTTTCCATAGCAACTTCTATCTATTCTGTTCAATTAACTGCCTAATGTGAATATATGAGTAAGTTTCAGTGTTTAAGAAAAAAGCCCCCAAAAGTGGGGTGAATGTTGGTGATTTAAGAGTTTATAGTTACTGATATATGCATTTTGGTTTTACCTTACTTTCTACTTTAATTTTGGAAACACATTTTTGATGTTATCAGATTCTGGTCACAAGCAGAAAAAGCATAAGGAGTGAATGAATTTTAATGAATTTTTAAATGGCCTACTGAACCAGATTCTCCCAGTCTCCAACTACTCCCTGGTTGTAAATTATGCAAATGTACAAGCTGCCTTAACTCTTTCAGGACACTAGGGTACCATTTGGCAAGTAGTTACTCCCAGGGAACTAATCCATCATGAAGAAAAGAAAAAAAAAAAGAAAGAAAGAAACAAAGAGAAAAGAAACAAAGAAAGAAATGAAGGCTATTTCATAGCAATTAAATTAGTGTTGCTTTAGACATTTTCAACAGAGTCTCAGACACTATGGCCAAGCACATACTACAGAGGAGATAGCAATGACTTAAGACCCAGGGATCCAAGTTTGAATTCTGGAGACTTCAACTACAAAGGCTGAGACGGGAAATGCCAACTTCTCCCAGTGTGTGGATATAATAATACTGACACTGAGTAGGTTCTTACTCAGTACCACCGCCTTACATGGTTATGTTGAGGCACAACAATCATAAAAGTGATCTGTTTCTCTTTTTTATTTGCCTAGAGCCTTATTAAATTGTCAGCATTGACCTTATGTAGTTTGACCTTATATAGTTCAGCTTACTGTACGGGAGAAAGGCACCGAGGCACGGAGAGGTCAAGTAAGGTGTATAATGTCACTTGGGTACTCATGGTATTCCAGGGGCTAAACCATTCTCCTAAACCACTAAAATGTACTATCTGGCTAAACAACCAGTATGACCTGCCACATTGAAGGCACTCAGGAATCATGTAGTACCTTCTCCATTTCTTATCATTGGCTGATTAATGGGTAGAATATAGAGAGGAACAGAGTTGTGATCTGCCTGGTCTTGCTTCCATGGTTTGGAGCTGTGGAAAGATTGATATTGGCGGGGAGTTGCGGAGGAACCAAGAAAAATGTATTATATGTTAGTCATATCTTACTCGTTCTACTGAGATACCCCTTCATTTACCCAAGTTAATAATAACTTTATACAAGCCACACATTATACATATGTATGTATGTATATATGTGTGTGTGTTTGTGTGTATGTGTGTATGTATATGTATGTATGTATGTGTCTATATATATAGACACATATATATATACATATATGTGTATACACACACATACACACACACACACATATATCAACATCAAAAGTTTATTATTATCTATATCTTTATTGGGTACTTCAAAGAAAATATATCTAAAATCCACTATTATACAACAAGTAATGAAGAGCCTTTTAAAAGATTATTTCAAGTTTTGAATTTTTTTTGCTTATTCTGTAAAGATACACACACATATGAATAAGGTATATGAGGGCTGTCCAGAAAGTATCCAGCCATGTAACCATTCTTGTTACGGTATGTCCAGAAAAAATCCAGCCATTGTTAATGTAACAAGAATGGTTACATGGCTGGATACTTTCTGACAGCCCTCTTATATAAATGTTTTTGGATAATTATGTATTGAATATATCTTAGGAAATTCATACATATCCCATAATTTTAAATCTTTACTGATGTTTAGCTTTGTGCCTAGTAAGCATTCAAAACTGTTAGCTGTCTTTGCAGCTGATCTTCTCTTATCTTTTATATAATGATACTAATTTGAACAAAATTTTTTTCTAAAAGAATTTTAAAAATGAGGATAGCCTGAGAGGCCTCTCGGACAACATTCAGCATAACAACGTTCCGATCATAGGGGTACCAGAAGGAAAAGAGAAGCAGCAAGGGGTCGAGAACATATTTAAAGAAATGACTGAAAATGTCTCTAACCTGGGGAAGGGAACAGACATATAAGCCCAGGAAACATAGAGAGCCCCAATCAAGCTGAACCCAAAAAGGCCCACGTCAAGACACATCATAATTAAAATGGCGATGGTTAAAGACAAAGAGAGAATCCTAAAGGCAATAAGACAAAGACAACTAATTACTTACAAGAGAACTTCCTATAACACTATCAGTGGATTTTTAAACAGAAACTTTGCAGATCAGAAGAGAGTGGCAAGAAATATTCAAAGTAATGAAAACAAGGGCCTACAATGAAGACTACTCTACTCAGCAAGGCTGTCATTTAAAATTGAAGGAGGGCTAAAGGGCTTGCCAGAAAAGAAAAGGCTAACCGAATTTACTACCTCCAAGCCAGTGTTATAAAAAATGTTTAAAAGACATCTTTAAGCAGAAGAAAGGAGAAAACAAGCAAACAAAAGAAGACCAAAAACAGGAAGAATAATAATCATAGGTGATGGCTATGTACTTATCATTATTCACTTTAAATATAAATGGACTAAATGCTCCAATCAAAATACGTAGGGAAACTGGATGAATGGATAAGAGAATAAGAACCTGGCATATGCTATCTACAAGAGACTCACCTCAGAAGGAAAGATACATATCTGACAGTAAAGGGATGGAAAAGGATATTTATACAAATGTAAACAAGAAAAAAGCTGGGGTGGCAATACTTATATCAGATAATATAGACTTTAAAACGAAGAAGATACCAAGAGACAAGGAAAGATATTACATAATTAAAAGGGATCAGTCTAACAAGAGGATGTCACTTTCATAAACATTTATGCACCCAACATAGAAAAACCTAAATACGTAAAGCACATATTGACTGACATAAAGGCAGAGATCAACAGTAACACTGTTATAGTAGGGAAATTTAGCATTCCACTGACACCAATGGACAGATCTTCTAGACAGAAAATCAACATGGAAACAGTGGCCTGAATTGATACACTAGATCCGATGGATTTAATTGAAATTTTTAGAGCATTGCATCACAAAAGCAGCAGAATAAACATTCTTTTAAAGATTTATTTTATTGTTTTTTTTTGACAGAGAGAGAGATACAGAGACAGAGACAGAGAGAAGGCTAAGGACCCACAATAGTCCCCATAGTTGCACATCATTAGTTTTTCCATTTAGTTTTGTTCCACAGGTGGGCACAGGGCTGCACAGGGCAAGAAGGAAATAAAAATCAGAGTGTAAATAAATGAAATTGAGATTTAAAGGACAACACAAAAGGTCAACTAAACTAACAGCTGGTTCTTTAAAAAGATAAAATTGACAAACCTTTAATCAAACTCCTTAATAAAAAAAAAGAAGACCCAAGTAAGTAAAATCATAAATGAAAGAGAAGTGACAACAGACACCATGGAAACACAAAAAAATTATGAGAAAATACTATGAGC
>PVKE010034420.1:0-17408 GCA_004027555.1 Craseonycteris thonglongyai
GGATGGCTCAGTGGGTTAAGCACTCACTTTGAAGCCCCAGGGACTGAGGATTGAATCCCAGCCCAGGCCCTGGCCCATGCAGACCCATGTGCTGAACTGGGGAGTGCCCCCCATTTGGTTCTCACTGGGGTGAGACCCCGGCCCAGTTCCTGCCCTGTGCAGCCCCGCCCACCTGTGGAATGAAACTATGTGGAAAAACCAATGATGTGCAACTATGGAGACTGTTCTGGGCCCTCCCCCTTCTCTCTGTCTCTGTATCTCTCTCTCTCTCTCTCTCTCTCTCTCTCTCTGTCTCTCTCTCTCTCTGACAAAAACAATAAAAATAAATCTTAAAAACAAAAAAAGTTCCTATGAAGCTAAGCCTTAAGGAAAGTGCCTTATTACTACAAGTGGGGGTGGTTGTTTCTCTGTACGTTCTGTATGTCAAGACGGGTTTGAGGATAGCTGCTATGGCTAGTCACCTGAGTATTCACCCTCAGGTTATCTAGCTAGCTGTTCCATCCAATTCTTAGGATGCCAAGCTTCGGTTTTTATTTTCCTAGTTCTGTAGTGAAAAAAAACCTACCCACCTATGTCATAGACAGCCTTCTCCTATGTCTCCATCTGATTGATATTTTCCAACAATTATTCAAAGATCCTCAGTCTCTGAGGGAAATCCTGTGCTTCCAATGACATGATAAATACATTCTTAGACTCCTTGTATAATTTCAATAATATCTGGGGAATGGGAGGAAGTAAATGCTTTAGCACAAATAACCATTTTGATGCTGAAATCTGGAAATGCGCTTTTTGAACCAACCCATTGTATCAAGGCCAATTTTCCAAATGATAACTATGGTTTAAAATGTTTACACTGACCACAGTGTGTGTCTACATAGGGTAAAATATTTCAATTATTTTGAGAAAAATAAAACTAGCTTAATTTTTTTAATGTTGGTAAATCTTATATATTCCTGAATAATATAAAGCTGAAAATATGCTAACTTTATCTTAAAACCATGCTGGGTACAATTTAGGGAGGGCTAAGTTAATAAACAGGATACAATTACAACACTAATATTTCAGGTTTTGTATATGTGGTTAATATTTTTTCGTGGTATATCTAAACAGTCCACTAAATTACACACTGCAATGCAAACAGTTTTCCATATTTTAAGGCCTGTGGGACAAATTTCCATCTTTAACTAAATATTGGTAATAGGGGATGCTGGGATAGCTCAACAGGTTGGGCTCTTGCTTTGCAATCATGTGATCTGGGGATGAAATCCCAGCCCTGGCCCTAGCCCATGCAAGCCCACATGCTGAACTGCAGTGTGACTCTAACCACCAGAATGGACATGAAGGTTCTCACTTCGCGTGAGGAAGGCCCCCAATTCAGCTTCTGACCCATACAGCCCCACATCTACCTGTGTGTAATAAAACCATGTCAATACTAATGACATACAACTATGGAGACTGCTCTGGGCCCTCCCACTTCTCTCTGCCTCTCTGTCTCTGTCAAAAACAATAAAAAATATATTAAATAGAGGAAGAGATTTAAAAGTCAGTTTCTGATTGACTCTGGGACTCTTAAAACCTAGTCTCCATTACTTTCTAAAGTGCGGAGTTTAGCCATAAGGGCTTAAAAATGCTTCTCTCCTGATAATGTTTATGTTTTATTCTTCTAACGGATAATAAAATAATTTAATAGATCTCACACATTATTTTCTATGCAGTGATGAAAACTAATAGCTATTAAACTCTTGCCAAGCACAGACTCTGTCAGAAGTATATATTCATAAGCAGAAAGAATTATTGGACTGCTATGCTTTTAAAGTTGATAGCAAGCTATATGTGGTAGATGTACACTTAGTTTGAACATACATCCAGAATTCGCTTAAGATGGTCTGATGTATTACTATTGTTGTCCTGACATAACCATGACTAGCAAAACATCTTGAGATAGTCTATTTCTATGTTTATGTCTTTATCTATATCTATCTTTTAAAATATCTGTCTCTAGCTGTGTCTCTATGCTTCTATTTATCTATGAGTATCTATCTATATCTATCTATCTATCATCAACCTACCTAACCATCTCTTTTCATAGTTAGTCCACTGTAACCTTCTGAACAATCTCTTGGTACGGTTTCTGAACATCTGGAATTGTCATTCTGTTTCATTCATAGAACAGGAACATACCTAACTTCTGAAGCATGCTAGCAATTCCTATAGAAAGACCATTCATAATTAAATAGGCAAGTGTGTAAACAAACAATGACAGTGCATGTGAAAAGGACTAGGAGAGAAGAGGAAGCTAGATCGAACACTTTTTCACTTATTTTCATTTTTACAGTTGGCATTCTTTTTTAAATCACCATTGCCTTTCACTGGGACCATCATCACTATAAATTCCTGAGTATGTCACCCGCTTCCTTCGTTCTCCTCCTTCTATCTGTTAGCACACTGCAGCCAAGATGAACATTTAAGACACAAAATGAATCTTATCTTTCCATTGTGAGAATTAAATAAATGTCTAAGTCCAAGTGGCCCAAACAACAGAACCTAAGGCAAAAGCTTGCATGCTAAGACTATATTGTGGAGTTCAATTCCAGAAAAGCTGGACTGAAGGAAAAGAGGCATGACGCAGAAAAGGAGACAGGAAGTGGGAGGAGGTATGTAGCTGACCCCCAGCCTGTGCGAGTTATCACAGCATGGGAGCAGCATGGGACTTGAAGTTATATCTCAGTAGCCACAGGGTGCTGGAGGGGGGGCATATAACAGTCAGGCATGAGGCAAGGTGTGGCTCGGTTTGCTCCAAAGAGATTGTTTTTGCAGGAACCAGGATTGGAACGGAAGGTATGTCCAAGAGCCTCAGAGACAACAAGGCTGTGAGGATCTGGCATGGCACAAAAGCAGTGTCTGAGAGGATAAGTTCATACTGAGTGCCTAGAGCATGCCTATCATATTGAAACTACCCAGTAAATGTTATTGGTCTATTATTTACAATTATTATAGATAAAGTATTTGAAACAAGGGAGTGGTATTATAAATACATTCTAAATACCACAGAGTAGACATATGAGGGCTGTCCAGAAAAGATTTCAGCTACTGTCGATATAATGAGAATGGTTATATGGCTGAATATTTTCTGGACAATCCTTGTATAAAGATTTCCTGTATTCATAAAGAACGTTCTTTAAGTCATTGGCTTTGAGTATTCATTTTGTGTAAGACAGTGTGTGGGACCCATGATCAAAGTGGTGAACAATTAGATATGGCTTCTATACTCATGAGAAGACAGTCAAACATGAGGTGCATGATTATGAATTCAATCATAACAGTGATGGGAATATAGGCCTCCCTGGGAACATGTTAGGGAAGGATGTGACATAGTCTTGGGAGAAAACCATCAAGAAGATCAGAGAAGTGACAATTTAGTCAAGAGGAAAAGTAGAAAAAGTATGTCACAGGTAGAGGTGGCAGCATAAGTGCTATGGTTAATTACATGTGTTAACTTGATTATGCCATGATACCCAGTTTTTGGTCAAATACCAGTCTATGTGTTATTGTAAAGGGTTTTTTTTGGTTGGTTTGTTTGTTTTTTGTGGGGTTTTTTTGTTGTTTTTTTTAGATGAGGTTAGCATTTAAGTCAATAGACTTTGAATAAAGTAGCTTATCTTCCTTAATGTGGATGGGCCTCATCTAATCATTTGAAGGCTTGGGAGAGAAGAGTAGGGTCTCCTGGGGAAGAAGGAATTCTGTTTCCACAAGGCCTTTGAACTAAGAAACGTAACATCTCTTCTTGCCTGGGTCTCCAGTTTGCTGGCATACCCTGCAGATTACACTTTCCAGCGCCCACAATCACACGTGAGCCAATTCTTCAAAATCAATCAATTTCAATTTCTCAATCTCTCTATCTCTTTCTCTCTCTACCCCCTGGACTATCTACCAGCATAAACAAAATGCTTAGTGGTTCTCATTTGGATGGAAGAGTAGGGGAGGAAGTTTTCTTGTTTCAATTCTTTCTCCAAATACCATTTCTTCTCTTCACTCTCCTTTTTCAAATGGTAGCATGCTTCATACTTAATTATGATAGAACCTTGCTATTCCTGAGATAACTAAATTTATTCATCCTTGAAACACTCATCAAATGTTTACTTTTGAATAAACAACTATTTTTTTCAGATCACAGTAATTAAGTCTGCCTTATGGTCTCAAAATGGAAAATGACATCTGTTGCTAGGTGTGTGGTCTGTCCACTTTTGGAGTTCTGTCTTTGGAAGTCCAGTAGTCCACAGATATTAAACATAGTCTCCAATATCAGGTCCTACTATAATAAATACTATAGGTTCCATCAGACTTATTCTTTTGCCCCATTTCTGGAAGGCAAGGAAAGGGATTACTATTTTTTTGGTTTTCTCAAAGAATCTCAAATGCCTGAAAGCTATTCATTATCATCAAGTCTTATGAAAGATTTTTAGGCAGGGTTTGCCCCACACATATAGATAATATGTATGATTTACTAGGCTCTTATAATCATGTCCCTGCCTAAAAATATTATGCCATATAGCACTTAAGTCTGTATAATTCTTACCTATTTAACATTTTGATTTAGTTTTACTAAAATGTAAAATCATGCCAATGTCTTTAGCTATTAATCTATTATAATAGTCACTTTTTTAGTTAACAGAGTGTTGTCTGTTCTATTTTGTCCCTGACAATAGAGCTAAAGACATACCCCTTGCCTTTGAGTTACTAATTATGTAGGAGAAAGACAATTATGTACTAGCATTTGATGAGAAATATACGGCATAGGCAATAGTTGATGAAAGGATAACCAGATCAGGGCACAAATGTTTCTAAATTGGCTTGGGGAGGCTTCATGGGGTCAGTTACATTTGAACTGAGAAACTTTCAAGTGAAAAATGTTAAAGGAAACATGGCAATACCTTAGATTTAATTAGTATGTTAGGTTGAGAGGCACAGGTGAAATGATACCCAGTAAGGATACATTTGTAGGAGGAGATAAGTAACAAGGTCAAGAAAACACAGACCACTCAAAGAATGAGTCTCAGTAGATCTCAGTCATTTTCTATGAATTAAGTTCATACCAGATGAATTAAACTGTCTTCTTTACTCAACTGTCCTGTAGTTTTGGTACTCTCACTGTCACTTGCGTGCTTAATAGATGAGTTAACTGAGGCTCAATTTCAGTAAGTTTCCCAAGTTTCCAATAAAAGGAGCTGTTGGAGCAGAGATGCAAAACACCACCATCAGACTTCAACCCTTAGGTCTTAACAGCCACTCTAGCCAGCCAGTAGACAGAGACTTCCTGAGTGGGCTTCCTGAAAGATGAGGAAGATGCAGGCAGCACTACTGCGGAATAGTGAGATTCCGAGCAAGAGGAAGAGAGGAAGAGCTGAAATTGGCAGTCAAATCTCCTGGCATTGCCTTGAAGGGCTGGGGCTGCACTAGGAACTCTATGGTTTACCTTTCCAGGACACATCCTGAGGGGATGTGTCTTCAGAGCACCAGGCAGCCTAGAAGGGTAAGCATAGTGAGCATTCCTGATAACTATGGGATTAGAGTGCCTGCCAACTTTCCATCAACTTCCATCTCTGGATAAAACACAGAACTGCCTTACTGGATACTAGAGACCAGTCCACAAGAGGAACTCTCTTAAAGTCTCTTGGATTTCAACAAAATTTTCCCATTGTTAAATTTCAGCTGTTTTTCCACCTTAAAATTCAATTCTCACCCTTTAAAACTGGAAAACACTATTAATACAACATTAATATGGGAGATAGTGCTCCTTATGGGGTTAAAAAAATTTTATTTGTGTCATTTTATTATCTTGTCAGTAAAAAGTTAAAACCTTGATGATATATTTACTTTAAAATATTCTGGACTTTTCAGTTCTGTGAGTCTGAAATCTGAATATGGAATTTTCTGATTTATTAATTGGCTAATTTGTATAGGTTGAAGAGATGTATTAGAAAAGAGCGAACATCACCTCATATCTTACTGAAATTTTAAGTTTCTCTTTAAAATGATATAAGTAATTTTTGTTTCTCAGTGATAGTTTAATGTTAATTTTTCTGATTTTCTCAAATGCAGTTAGTTTAGAAACCCCCTTGATCACAGCTATGACTAATTTATTTTTAATTACATACAGATATTGCCTAACTTCCTCTAAATTTGGCAGTTTCTACCATTCAGTGCAGCAATCTTTTTGTGAGAAAAAAATATTTACCCCAAAGTGAAAACAGGTTTCTCTGTGGGTGTTCTATTTGTCACTTTCCTGTTCTAGAATATTTTGGCATTCAAAGTGTCTATTTGACCTTCATAGAAGGTTTTGAACCAGTGATTGTTCTTTAGTGTTATTTCTCAACATCTCCAAGATAAACTTTTGAATTTTTCTTTCTGCATATACTAATACAAGCAACATCAAACTCAACTAGAAATCCATATGTAGATTGTGAATGTATTTACAGAGATTACTAGTTTATATATGAAGATATAATGAAGTTAGGCTCTGAAGGGACAAATTATACTGAGTATATATAGATATTAATTTTTCTGTTTTTAAAATTAGAGTCATACAGGTAAGGGTAAATAACACCTACTGTCTGGGCCCAAAACTCATGCTCAGTGTACTACACATTGACTTGGTACATTTTGGCATGTCTGAAAGAAGTTCATCCACTTAAAGGCTATATAGGGAAAAATGGAAATTGAACACTGATGAAATATTTCTGTGGCTTTGCAACAATGAACAAATCATGCATTAGTCAACTATTTTCATACTTTTTCCCACCCAGCTTGGAAAATTTGGTCAAACAACAAAGTAATTTTGTTGTTGTTGCTGTTCCAGTCATTTTTCAAGGTGTTCTAAGAAAGAAACGGCAAATAGAAAATAAATAGAAGATTTGATTCCTGATATGAGACGATATACAATATAGATAGAAGGAAAACGCCTCTCAAAAAAAACCAAGGAAACAACAATTTTATACAGCCACATAAGTGCAAATTAGCATGCAAATATTCAAAGATAGTGAGTGATGTGATTAACTAGGGGGAAACCTTAGAGAAGAAAAAAGTAGAAACATTTGGAATTGATTGGTACATATCATTTAATTCTGGACTGAAAAGTTTAAATTTGATCATGAAGTCTTTAAAAACAGTGAATTAATAAAAAGACTTCTTAAGGTTTTATCCTGTAGGTGCATTAAATCAAACATGTGACTTTCCATCCTTCTAGTCAGCTAAGTCTGAGTTTCACAGTCCAGCAACCTGAACTGCTCCCTCCTCCTCCCCCTCCCTCCCCTAATGCAATTTAGCTCCAATTCTGGCAATTGTACTTCCTGGATATCTCTTAAATCCATTCACGTCTTTCCATTTCTATCAACATAATCCTAATGCCACATCCCTATGGTCTTTCTCCTAAATTGGGTTACTGAAAGTGCCTGATGGTTCTACTGTCAGCCAATCAGGTCCTTCCCCAATCCATTATCTCATCATGTTAAATCTGATAACGTGGCCAACTGCTCACCACTCCCATAAATTGCCCGGTTAAGCCCTTTCTCAGCTGTCCTCCGTCTATCTCTCCAGCCTCACCTGGCTCTCTTTGGGCTAGAATCACTGATCTTATACCTCTTTTTGTACTCAGCTTGATTGCTCTCAACCTACGGCCTGGGTTTTTTAAGTTGCCTTCTTTTTGACCAAGTTAATATTAATTCATTCTTTGGCTTTCCTCTTAAACTTCACATGCAGTGGCATCCTACCTGACTCGCCTGACAGGGTTAAACTCCTGTTTTAAGCTCTTATGGCACCACTTACCTTGTCCTTGAAGCACTTAACACCATTGCTATAAATTATCCGCTATAGAGCTAGAGATCCATGATGGTGAAGTAGATAAACACTGCCTGCTTCTAAATTGTAGAGCAGCCAACCTGGAGAACCATCTGAAGTCTGAATAGAAGTTGTATAACTACAGATACAAAGAAGCCACGTGGAGACTGGCTTGGCAGGGGCAGAGACAGCTAACCCTAAATCCGGATGTGGCGCCCCCTGGAGGAGCGAGAGATCCCAGACCCACACCAGGCCCCCAGCCCAGAGTACAAGTGCTGGGAAGAAGAGTCCCCCACAATATAGGGCTGTGAAAAACAGTGGGAACTCCAACCATATGGTGATGGAAGTTTGTGGGAAACACAGGCGTCCTCATAAAGCGGCCTGGACAGATTCACCCATAGGCACTCGCCCTGGATTCCCGCAGAGGGTCTTAAGGTGCGTTGGAGGCATACAGGGGGCAGACTGACAGTTACCACTTTTCCTGAGCGGAGTCCTTCTCCCACTGCAGCCGGAGGCAGGCTCCACCTTCCTTGTGTTGTGCCTGCCCCCACACAGCCAAATTTGAATCTGATTGGTCTGGAGAGCTCTGCTAGCCCTACCCTGCTGACTCACCTGGACCCTGTCCTACCTACTCAACCACCCCAGTGCCAGAGACACTTTGGTGAGCAGCCAGCTCCATCCACATTGCAGTCTCTGTCAGAAAACTATCCTGTGGGCCCTAGGCAGGTGGTGACTGACCTGGGTGTGCTCTGAACCTTATGGTGAATAACTCCAGGCACAGCACTGGTGTGAAACCAGAATCTACAGGAGCACCCAGCGCAAGTGACCAGGGAAACTGCCAGGGCCCCACAGGGCATCTACCAGTAACTAAGGCTACCCAGTAACACTGGGAGATGCAACAGATCTACCTAATACAGTCGATTCTCAGTTAACTGGCGTCCATGGGAGTTGGTAGAAATGCGTCCCAAATGAAAAAACAGAAAATTCCAGAAAAATAACTAAATTAGATGGAATCAATCAATCTATCAGCGACAGAGTTCAAAACAATGGCTATAAGGATGCACAAGGAACTTAGTGAAAACTCAAAGAAAGGGATAGAAAGTATAGAGGACATAGATACCATAAAAAAAGGAACCAGGCAAAAGTACTGAATAATTGGAATGAAGCATGCACTAGGAGAAATCACCAGCATACTACATGAAGCAGAGGATCCAATCAGTGATTCAGAAGACAAGATCGCAGAAAACACCCAGTTCTTTAATTCTCAAAATAAACTCCATGAAGTTATCTTAATTATTTTTACAGCCTATCAATGAGGAAACTGAAGAGTAAAGAGGCTGAATAAATTGTCCAGGCTCACAGGGAATAATAAGTAACAGAAACGTGAACTAGACCTAAGTGGTCTGACTTCCAGTCCTGTGCTTTTAATGCTGTAGCTACCTTATATATTTGTCAAAAAGATGGGTGGACAGACAGCTCAATAGGCAAATAAATTCATGTCAGCAATTGTTTTTTTCTGTATTTAAAAGAAGTAAGAAGAGGAAGATAGGCTATCAAAAGAGTTGCAGAGCAATTAGGTGTTTTGATCATGGGTATGATTGATAATGGAAAAGAATCTGAAGAGCACATTTTCAAGACTGTGAGGAAATGACAGGGGATGGCTGGTTCATCGAGGTCAAACATGAAAGAGAAATTAACAGCAATTCTAAGAGCATGACCTATGGAATAGGGAAAGTAATGCTGACTTTCATAAATGCCGTGAGATCCCTTCATTTAAAAAATTACGTCCAATATATTCTCCAAATGAGTTTCACAAAACTTTCTCACATCATCCCCTTCCATGACTAGAAATACCTAGTCTAATTTGTAAATCCCTGTGAAATGTATAATTTTTGTATCTTATCATTGGGCTGGTACTACTATGGCTCTTTTGACTAGACTTCATTTGTGCTCTTTTATAACAACTAGCTATTTACTGATCATTGAAACTTCAGCAATTTCATTCTAATACTGATTTCCACTGCAAATAAAATCAGTGTTACTAATGATGCAGAAAACAAATTTAGAAGCCAATTACTATAAGGTTAAACTTGCCCCACACCCCCCAAAAAATTATTAGCCATTTTATAATGCTTTTGACACTAGGTATTCTTTTTTCCGGAAAATTTTTAGCCAACATGTTTTCAAAGCATTATGGACCTTTTGAGAGATTGCACTAAGACAAATAACATGTTTAAATAATAACATAAATTATATGGAGTATAGAAAATAGAGCCTAAGAAATAGTCATGACAAAGCAAAACTTTTCAACACCAATTTAAATGATTCTATAAAGCCTGTTCTTAGAGCTTTATTTGTAAGTACACACCTGTTCTCTAAGAAATATGAGTGACTACATAGATACACCTATGAATGCTTTAACTTGAGCCTTGGGTACAGTATTACCTCTACCCTTGCATCACACAGAATAGCTACGACAATGCAAACTTCTATAACGGATGAACTATCAAGTGAGCTTTAACACATAGGCTTGGCCTTGCTCTATTCTGTGAAAATTCTTGAGGGGAAACCGATCTTGGAAAAAGTCTTGTTTTTTAAAGATTTTTAAAAAATTGTTTATGACACACACACAGAGAAAAACAGAAAGAATGGGGAGGGCCCAGAGCGGTCTCCACAGCTGCACATCATCAGTTTTCTACAGAGTTTTCATTCCAAAGATGAGTGCAGGGCTACGTAGGGCAGGACTCGGCTAGGGGCCCTCCTGTGTGGGAGCCATGGCCCCACGAGTCCCCATGATGCACAGGGGAAGCATGGCTGAAGCAGGAGCCAAACCGGGAACCTCCCATATAGGAGACTTGCCCCCGTGAGAACTGAACTAGGGGCACACCCCAGTTCAGCATATAAGTACGTGTGGGGATTCGGTCCCCGAACCCCAGGGCTGCAAGACGAGTGCTCAACCCACTAAGCCATCCCAGCTTCCCTGGAAAAAAGTCTTCTTGTAACAGATTTGTTTGTTTGGTTTCTGTCACTCTTGTTTGGTTTGGTGGCAAGTGATGAAAGAGAAGAGCATGAGTCTACACAGCTGCAAGTATCAATTAATGACAAAGAGTGTGAACTCTGCAGCCATGTTGCCACTGTTGGGCTATGTAGCTCGGTTCTGCTTGGTCTCCATTTCCCCTCATGTAGAATGGAGTGAGAGTCATGTAAAATACACGAAGATCTGCATGGGTTAAATGGATTGTAAAGCACTTGGAAGAACTTCTGATACTTCACAAGGGCATAATCAGTGTTAGTTATTATCACTAGTATGTGTTAATTTCAACATATTAGTCACTTCAAAGTCTTTCCTGGTTTTCCATAATCTTCAAATCAAATCAAACTTCCCTTCTGTCTCTCAAGGAAATTCATAACCAGCTCTAACCCTTCCCATCTAATCCCTTACCATCTACAAATATATGCCATCTGCCCTCAGAAGACTGCAGCTCCACTGACCTATAAACACTTTATACTCATTACTTTTATTGTGCTTCTTTAAAAATTTCTTTATACATTAATTAATATCCCCTACTGAATTAATTAATTAATATCCCCCTATTGATGGGCCCCAAGGATTGTGCATATTTTTTACTTTGCTGATGATATGGTGCACAAATTATAAATATGTTAACATTTTTAATCCCATCTTGGTTATTTTATGATTTGCCAAATAATAATAATTTGAAGCTTATCTGGAAGTTTAAACTATAGAGAATTTGAATAATCTGATTAAGAAAATGAATGGCAATTTATGCCCCACATATTAAAAAGCCCTCAAAGGTATAATGATCCAAAAAGTATATTGAACTGAATTGGGTTCAGTGAAACAAAACAGATACAGGAATTTTCATCAAAATTCACACCAAAGTCACACTGCAAAACAGGAAACATATTGGACACAAGAATGACACATAAGAATACATATTCCTAATGTATAAAAAAGCCCTTAAAGGACAATAAGAAAAATCCAACACTAAATAGACATTTTTAAAGGTACATTTGAGCATATCAAACTGACATATTTTTTGTAGCAAAGCTGTTTCATTATGTTGACAGTAGAAATAATTTTAAATGGGCAAAGAGAAAAAGAACTCTGACAAGAAATTTAATATTGTTTATCAAAGATGTTACAGGATTCATAACTTTTGACACAGTAATCCCATTTCTAGGATCCTAACCTAAGTAAAAATTAAAAGAGATGAAAAAAATATACGTAAGTATGTGCTCCATTATCATTGAAATAGTAAAAAGGAAAGTGACAACTTGGTCCACAAGTAGGTGAAGATTAATTAATTAGTATAGGGATTTCATTTTCAAGTAATATTCAGTGACAGAAGATGCTTGCAAATGAGCATTGTGTGACAAAATTCAGGTAACTTAGAAATATGAAAGCTTAAATGCCAGCTTCAAACCCTATGTCACTCTCTCAAAAAACAACAAAAGGACCAGAGACAGTAAAGGTGTAGGACATTTTAATCAGCAGTGAAGCAAAGGAACAGCATCAGACACAAATGTCAAGGAATTTTGACTAGTGTATTACAGATGGAGACAGATTGAAAGACAGACTCATACTCCTCTGTCCAAGAAAATGAGGCAGCGTGGCAGGAAGTATTTAAAAAAAAAATCTGGCATCACATCATAGACATCCCTATTTCAGAGACAAGGTTTAGAGTCAAGAGTTTCCTGCATGAGTAATGAGGACCTCTGCTTGGTGTTCCTTTATTTGCACTGGATTAAGCGTAATCAAATGCAATATCTGTGGCCTGCCTAAAATACTCGAGGAGAGAATGCTGGGCCGGCACCTCTTTCTCCTGACTCATCTCCCAGTGGAAGACCAGCCTGGGCGTAGTGTGTGAACATGCACAAGTTGTTTATCCTATGCAAGTCTCCGTTTTGTCGTCGGTGAACTGGGATTAATAGTAGTGCTGACCTCACGGAGTGGTGAAGATGAAATAAGGTAATGAGAAGCAAACACAAACACAAAGGAATATCTCTCTGGGTCCTGAAGATCATTACGACTCACCGGCTGGAAGTGTGAATACAGAAGGTGTAGCAGCCCATTAGAGAGGTGGTATCTGAGGCAGGACATGTCAGGAAGCAGATTGCGAAAGGAAGATTTGCCTGCACCAGGAGTGCTCCATGTGGAAATGAGAGCAGTGGGCCTGGGTGGGGAGAAATGGTGAAATTCAGTGCACTTGTAACAAGGGTTTCAACCCACGAGCATGCCACTGAAGCCTGGAAGCAGGGATGATTCTTCAGAAATCATAGAGCAGACATTTGGGTAGGTAGGGACTGGCCTTTGGGGGTGGAGAGGCCGTTTTGGGCCTAGATCGGTTTCCAGGGGAGGTCTCCGCTGTGAGTCTACATCAAGCAAAGCACCCAGCAGTTGGGACACAAGTACCTCAGTACTGACAGGAGTCTGGGCTGGGCCCCAGGGCATCAGTACAGAAGATGCTTGGAACCCTTTAGCCACCACCGACCAAGTATCCAAGGGAGATATGCATGACCACACCAAAGAAGAAATCTACAGGCAGGGGATAAGTTTTCCCTAGCCTGATTTTTCATCCCCAACACAGGTAGTCTTTTTGAATATATGGGTGTTGTACATGCTCTTGGAGAAGCTTACTCAAACCTAGAAGGCAAGATCTACAGAAAGGAGTAGAAGTCTATCTTCAAGTTTTCCTATAGCAGACACACACACACACACAACTGAAAAAAAAAATTCCCAAAGTTAAGGCAGCATACGAAAGTGTCAATAACTTGATAGGAAGAAAACTCCCATGTGCATGCGCACACACATATAGACATCCCCCCCCCTTTTGTAACCAACCTCTGGCATCCAGGTTCTGTTTTTAGAGGTGAATTTTGATGAGACCTGAGTAGACAATGCAAAGGAATATAACATGTTGAAATAAATGACAGAGCTTCTTTGCTTTCCAAAAGCTGTTATCTTTAGGAAAACACAGAGCACTTCTAGAAGAGAGATGTCTCCCTCCTCCTTGAAATAGCAGAGCCACTTGACTTGGGCTGGGGTAGAGGTGCTATAATGTTCACCATGTGAGAAGAATTCTGCCACTGAGGTCTTTGGGGGAGAGGGCCCCCCCACGCTGCAGTCAGAAAAGAGCTTCATGCAGTGTTTTGAACTCAGGGGATGAGGGAGGAGAGACCTGGGGTAGCTAAAAGCCCCAGAGCTATGTGATTGTCCACGCAGATAAGTTTTAAACAGTCTCATTAATGAATCCCTTGGTGCAAAGTGGCCAGAAGAAACTCAGTGAGTCTCTGCCTCTATTGTTTTATGATTTGTAGTTGGAAGAAATTTTAGACTATTTCATGTGTTGTATTGTCAGGATGAAAATTTGATAATGTTAGAAAGTAATTTAAATTATAGGAGAATTCAACCCATTAGAAACCTCAGTATTATATATATATATATATATATATATATATATATATATATATATATATATATACACACACACACACACACACACATATATACACACACACATATATAAGCATATATATATATATATTTAACTAAGCATATATATATATATTAAGCAATTAACCTAAAAAATAGTTTAAAGATGGATAAGTATCTATACATAAGAAAAAGTGTTAGTTATCTTCTGTTTGATACTGCTACTGCACACACATATACAAAAAGGTTAGATGAATTTTCATTCAATTTATTGAAATAAGTTCTACTGATTAAAAGTAGGACCATGGAAAAGAGACAACTGTACTTTTCAGGGAACCACTGGAAAATAACAAGGACCCTAACTGCAAAAGGTGATTAGCAATGCACTATATCTCCTGTTTGATTGGTCAGTGTGACAATGATTTATTTGTTTAATGTTGGGTGTGATAGTAATTTGTTAAATGTTTTTAATAGTCAAAATAAACAGTCCTCAACAGAAGAGCCAATTTAGTTCTATGGCTGTTGTGTAAGTTTTCCCTAAACTAAATATTAAACGTAATTCACCAAAGCCATGTTGGCTTAGTAAATATAATTTTCAGCAAGCGTCATTTGTATCTAACTTTATTTATAATGCTATTTAAAAAAAAAAAGAATCTTGATGTGAAGAAGAAAACTAAAATTTTCTAAGTGAGATCCTTAGAATACCTAACTTTAAATAGAGATGAGAACATATTTTGCACAAGGAAATCTTCAGCTGGCTACTTTAAAAGAGATTATGCAACGTCTTCAAAGGTTTTTTGGGGTCTGCAAAAAATCACTCCTCCTTTTAATACATAAAATTGGCTTGGTCCATAGGTGGATCATGCACATTATAAAAGTATTTCCTCCATATGTCTGCATAAAGTCTGAAAATCTGACCTTAACCAAAGAAATAGGAAATATCCAAGGCACCCTTCTAGGTGCTAGGAATATAGAATAAAAAGAACAAACTAGAAGTCCAGATTTATGAAGATTACATTCTGGTGGGAAGAGATATATAATACAAGCTTTAAAAGATTAACAAATTTTAGCTTCTGTATTTACAGAAAGTGATCCAATGTGTTTGAGGACACATTGTATGCAAAGCACTGTGATAATCAGTTTTTAAAAGGTGAATCTACTTATGATGGCACCTTCACATAGGCAGTAGCATGACGAGCATGCTACAAATTACTTACATGTTTAGGAGCATGGAAAAAAGCCAAAATTCAGATATACAGTATCAGGAAGCTTAGGAGTGGGTGGGTTGTTCTGTGCCAATTTCATAGCAATTGATTATATACACAATAAAGCATGAGTGATTTTCTGGGAAAATCTGTGTAAAATTATGAAATCTTGCCCCATTTATGGGAGTGAGTCACCATTTATACATTCATTCTATGGCTTCATTCTGATGAAAGAGGGTTGAGCCTTTATTAAGTCAAAGCTCGGTAATGCACCACTGAAAACTAGACAAAGGAAGGTTGTAACAAGTATCCAAAACACACAAAGAAAAATTCCAGTGCTCCAAGCTCTCTACCAAGAAACTGCACAATAGAAGAAAATACTTGATTCCAAAATATACCAAGTTCTCCTACTAATCAAATATTCAAATGCCAATTTAGTTAACATGAAGAATAGAAATGAAGTGAGAGTTTGCAATGCAATAAGGTAATTTCTCTGAAGGGCTCTTACTCTAAAAGTTCAGACAGCCTAATTTCCACATTCAAAATACAATTATCATGCCAGTTCTTTTTCAAATTGAAGGACAGATATTCCATCTCTGGCACTATGTTCTTTCCTACAACACTTTGCATCATTGCTCATATTTAGAAAACCAGACTTGATCATGAAATTTGAAAGAAGAAATAAAAAGTATGGAGAGACATTTCAACATTGCTACCAGTTAACTTTTTCTGATCTGATCACTCAGATATGAGATGTTCCTAAAAATATGATTAAAGTCATTGTAGAAAAACTTGCACATTCAGTAGAATAAACTGTACTGCTATTCCCTTGGGAAGAGTTGGTGGTACAAATTCTGTTGTCACTGTTCCATGAATATTTATGTTTCTCAGTCAGTAGTAACTCAGATGGGTTTGTTGTCCACATCTTTCTAGGCTGCTATATATCAGTCTTCCTTTGTGGCAGTTACTTCTACTAACCTAAGTTCCTTTTCTGTTTCACTACTCAGATCCTTTTCATCAGCATTATGCTTGGCTTGACCTTCATCCCATAAGCTTGAGTTATTTTGTTGATTTTTACTGCATGATTAATTTTATACATTCTTAAATTCAGTAAATATTTCCTGAGTGTCTCCCATATCTAAGACATTCTTCCAGGTGCTGGGAATATAGAATAAAATGAGCCAACCAGAATTCCAGATTTCATGAATCTTACATTCTAGCTAGCGGGAAGATATATACAATAAACAAGTAAAATTTATAGAGTGTCAAAGGATAAATGCTCTAGAGAAAAATAAATACAAGAAGGGAGAGATTGTGCAGTAGTAGGTGAGAGGAGGCTTGCCATACTGACAATTGTTATAGGAAAGCATCAGGAATTCCTGATATTTAAGAAAAAAAACAAAAACTGGAAAGAAGTGCAGAAAGAGAGTGTGCAGGTCTCTGGAGAAAAGAGGGTTCTATCTCTACCCAGAAAACAAATACAAGGACTTAGAGGCAGGAGTATGCCTGATGTGTTCAAGGAAGAGAAAGAAATATTAAGCCTGAGAAACTTGAGTGATGGATTTTCTACTTAGGAAGAGATTGAAGACTAAAGAAGGTTATTGTTTGGGGTGGGGATGGAAATCGAATTTCAAGTTTGGACATCCAAATGGGAATATCCAATATCAAGCTGTATATCTATGTCTAGAAGTACCGGTAAGGGAGATGGCTGGGTTGGAGATGTAGATATCAGAGTTGTGTGTGTGTGTGTGTGTGTGTGTGTGTCTGAGTATGTGTGTGTGTGTGTGTGTGTGTGTGTGTGTGTGTGTAGGCCATGTCATGAGATTACATAACTGAATATAGTAAGAAAAATAATCCAAAGGCAAAACTCGAAACTCAAATGCAGGAGTCTCCAACCTTTTGGCTTCCTTGGG